>JAJOOH010004458.1:0-81881 GCA_029582605.1 Solanum gracilifrons
TCTTCTTTCTAAAGTGAAATTGATGTTATAAACTGACTTTGATTGATGTTATATGAACAATTATGAATGAATTTATGTTGTATTGGTGGTTTCTTGAACAATTCCCCATGAGACCCATGTTTCTCCTTCTTTTTCTAATTCTAACCCTAGTTTGTGTTGGCTATTGATTGAAGGCTATGAATTGAATGTGATGTTATGTAATTCCTGTTTGTATGATGATTCTACCCTAGGTTATGTATAATTTCTATTAAATTAGGGTTGAGTCTTTGAATGAAGCCTTGAAGGCTATGAAGGGAATATGTCAATTGTTTATATTGATGTTGATTATGTTATTACTTCATGAATTACCTTGTATTATGTATTGGTTATGAATTGCGGGTAATTGAAGTATGGATGTCCCACGAAGGGCAAGAAGGTATGAAGGTTGGTTCTTCTTTGAACTCAAGTATGAAATATGAATTACTTAGATTGTAATGATGCTATACCTAATGTGTTGTTGTGGTGTTGATGACCTAGTTTCCTCATCCTTAACCCTCTACACTTGAATTAGCTATCAAGTATGTATGTATGTTATGGTATGATTGCTATATGATTGAAAGGTAGTTCTTATGATTATAATTTAATGTAAAGTGAAAGGTTTACTCACTTGCTAAGTGTTTCTAAAGTGAAAGGATTGTTACTCACTTATGAACACATATGAGCTATTATGGTAAGATGTCTACATAAGAGTCTAGTAAAGGCTAATGTGAACTTATGTGATGGCTAAAGATGATTACAAAAGGGAATTAGATGCTTAGCACCGAAAGGGCATGTAAATGAGATGGGGGTCTCACATTTAATAAGTCCGGCTCCCCACATGGGTTTCCTCACATTTAGCAAGTCCGGATTACCCACGGTATGTGTTGTCTCATGAGATGGAAACCCCCACGTTTAGTAAGTTAGGGTTTCTAGAAGCAATCTCCTTGACCCTTAACGATGTGCCCACATAGGACTCTAGCTTAGTGGATCCACCTAGATAGCTATGTACGAATGGTTTCATCTTAGGCAAGTGTTAACCCTCTCTTTTTGGTGTTGGAGTAGAACACCGGATTCCATGTAGCTCTCATGGTCTATGTTGGTTATTGCAATATTTCCCTAATGTAAAAGTAAATGAAGGTATGAAAGGTGTGAACTCTTATTAGGGCTTTCTTAAGGGATTCTACATAGTGTAAGGGAGGGTATGAGACTTATCTTACACATTGCACATGTGGGATCCTAAGAGATGGTTGTAGTAGTGTTCTCTTATGATTATGATGATTATGACTTATGTATGTTGAAGCTATGTTATGTATGATTATTATGAATATGGTAAGTTATGATGAAATATGATCTTATGAATGTATGCATGAAGTAGGTTGCTTAATGTGATACTTGGCTTTGAATAGGGTTATGGGGTTCTATTCTTTGCATTGCACTAGAATTGCTTGGGTTGTCTACATGTTGAGATGATATTATGTTGGGTTGGACTATGATGCTTACTTTGTGTGCATATTGGATTTACTTGGTAGAAAGCATGTTTTGACTAAATGTCCTTTTATGCATGTTTCAATGGTTTTTATGCATAGTAGCCATACTTAGTACGTGTGTTGTACTAACCCATATTTTCTCCCTTTTCCCCAAACATTTAGGTTCGGGCCGTTGAGGATTCAAGCTTACTTCACAAGACACTTGGAGTTGCTTCCCCAAGTTGGTGAGTCCTCAAGTCCGAGGACAAGACCCTATGATCTAGCTTCTACGTTTAGTTCTTTGCTTATGTTGAAAGACTGTACTTCCTATTTTCAAGACTTCTTATTGATGTAAGGGCTAAGTCCCTTTTTCGATACATCTATGTCTAAATGGTGCATTGTGACAAAGTTAGATTCTATTTTTCATATATGAAGTGAATTTGAACTTCCAAAATAAAAGTTTTAAATTTTCCATGATTTTATTCTATGCTACATGTTATGTCGAATGCTAAGGACTTGTATAAGACTTCTTCGAGGTCGATTATGCCGGTAACGACTAGGGGGTGCTCTCGGGTCGTTACAACATCATTATCTTAAAAAGACAATAAGAGAAGAAAAATTTAAAATTGAATTTTGTTATAAATGAATTAATGTGATTGTCTCTTCCGTAACTCTTTTTTGAAGTTCATGTACTAAATGAATGAACTCCATTTAATTTTTGTAACTTGAGAAGACATTTTGTACTATAAATAGACGATGATTATTCTAAGACACAATCGAAAAGTATAGACCAAGAAAATAAGAAAACATTTTCTCCCATATATCTTGTCTATATATATTGTCTTATATTATTTTATATTGCTAATATTTTACAACACATTATCAGCACACACCTCTAAGAAATTGCGACCTACTTAATTCGGGATCATCTTTTTTTCCTTAAATTTAATCAATTTTCTTTCCGAGTCAGGTATACATTTATATGATTATAACATCTCTAATAGGACTTGCATACGTCTTTGATCTGCAATTTAATTATTGCATACATAACTTGCTTTAGGTATTATTTACTGCATACATAACTTGCTTTAAGTATTATTATGATACTTTACTAGGCATAATAATCAATACGTTTCAGGTTTATATTATTATGCTATTTATATGCTACTAACTTATAAATCTAAATTAAATACTAAGCAATATAATAACATGCTAGTTATAATACTCGTAAGTATTTTCTTGTTATACATTTATGATAAAAATTTGTGTGTCATAAAGACGAATAGTATTATATTAAATATGACTTGAAATTCGTATTAAACTTTGGCGTTGATATCTATTGAAACTAGTAATACATATTTAGAATAATTAGAAAAATATATTAAATTTACCGTTTCAATACTTCATGAGTTTATATGTTCTTGTAACATTCCATGTTCATGCATACAATATATTTTATATTCATATATTTATTATTTAATATATTAAGTTGCCATTTATTATAAAGAAACAAACATCATGATATTAACTCAATTATTTTATGATAGATTACATCATGTCAAACTTGTTAAAGCTTGAATTTGTGGGACTTGACAATTCTGGAAAGATTATTGTCATGAGTACTTGATGCTGAGATTTACCTTACCGCTAAGGGTCTTGGTGATAGTATATCCATGGAAATAAAGTGTCCAATCAGGATAAAGCGAAGGCTATGATTTTCCTTCGTCATCATCTTGATGAAAACCTGAGGGTTGAATACTTAACACTTAAAGATCCACTTGAATTGTGAATAGGTTTGGAAGGGAGGTATGACCACCTCAAGGCAAAGGTTTTTTCCAAGGGCTCGTCATGAGTGGATGCACTTACGGTTTTAATATTAATAAACTATAATTGAGTATAACTCTGTTGTATTTAGAATCATTTCCTAATTAAAATTATGTGGGAAAACTATAAAAGATGAGGACATGTTGGAAAGGACTTTAACTACTTTCCATGCCTCTAATGTGATATTACAACAACAATACCGTGAAAATGATTTCAGAAATACTTTAAATTGATCTCATGCCTTCTAGTGGCTGAGTAACGTAACGCCATTTAGTGAGAAACAAAAAGCCTGTCCCACTAAAATTTCTCCATTACTAGAAGCAAATGGGGTTGAAGCACACGACCAGCCTAACATAAGACAAAATAATCGAGGACATGATCATGTGTGTGGGTGTGAAAATGGCAAAAGACGATATAATAATCGTCGAGGTGGTGGTCATAACAAAAGGGAGAACAATATGAATTCTTAAAATAATCCTTCAAAAGGCAAGGGCAATCACTGTCATCGTTGTGGCCTTAAAGGTCACTGAAAAAATGAATGTCATGCACCTAGCATTTTTTGAGGTTGATCGAAATTCCTTTAAAATAAATGGAAATAAAGGTGGTACCTCTTTTTCTAATCCCTGGGTGGAGTCATATTTGACTCTCAAAGATTATATTCAGGCGGGGTCTTCCAAGAAATATATTTAGAATGTTGAGACAAATTTAGCATTGAAAGATAATGCTTTTGATGGGCTCGATGATATTACTCATCTGAAAGCTGAGGACTTCTTTGGGGATCGCAACTAAAGTTTGATCATTGAACTGGGAAATGAATAATGTTGTTATGTATTTTTAATGTCTTACATAAAGTTGATGTACTTAAATTTTACTTTTTTTAAGTTTAGTACTTCTTAGTATGCATTTTTATTTTATGAAGATAAATCAAATTTCTCAATCTTCAGTTGGATCTAAAATGAGTAATGGAGATATGTGTCTTTTAGACAATGTCACAACTTATACGATACTAAGAGAAATAAATATTTCTCTCATTTGGTTATGAAAAATGCATATGTTAATACAATTTTGGTAGTACAAAATTGATAGAGGGCTCTGGAAGAGTGACCTTATTACTACCTGGAGGAACATTATTGATAATTTATAATGCATCGTATTGTAGTAAGTGTCAAAGAAACTTGTAAAGTTTCAAGGTTATACGCCAAAATGACTATAATTTGAGACTCTAAATGAAGGAAAGGTTGAATACCTTTATATAAGTACAATAAATGCGGAGAAGAAAATTGTGCATGAAAAATTGCCTGCACTTTCTTCTAGGTTGTACCATACAAATAGTGGTACGGTTGAATCACATGCTGTAGTAAATAAAAGGTTTACTGGTTCTAATGATTTTATCATTTGTCATGACTGGTTGGGTCATCCGAGTTATAATATGATGCGCAAAATAATTGAGAATTCATATGGGTATACTTTGAAGAACCAAAATGATCTACAATCAAAGAAATTCTCTTATGCTGCTTGTTCTCAAGGAAATTTGGTTATCAAACCATCAACTACTAAGGTTGGGGTGGAATACCCTATATTTTTGGAAAAGAAACATGTTGATATATGTGGACATATTCACCCTACATGTGGACTATTTAAATATTATATGGTCTTGATAGATGCATCTACAAGATGGTCACATGTATGCTTATCATCAACTTGCAATATGACTTTTGTGAGGTTGTTGACTCAAATAATAATGTTAAAACATAATTTCTAGATTATGCAATAAAGATAATTCGTCTTGATAATGCTAGTGAGTTTACATCTCGGGCATTTAATGATTATTGTTTGTCCACTGAAAAAATAGATGAATATCATGTTCCATATGTTCATACACAAAATAGTCTAGTAGAGTCATTGATTAAATGTCTCCAGTTTATAGCTAGACCATTGTTGATGATGACAAAGTTTCCTGTTTCAATATGGGGGCATGCTATTTTGCATGTAGCAACACTTGTGCGCATAAGGCCAATCGTTACTATGACATCTCCCCATTGCAATTGATTTTTGGTCAGGAACCAAACATTTTCCATCTCAGAATCTTTGATTTATAGGTATATGTTCCAATTGCTCCACCACAATGCATAAATATGGATCCCCAAAGAAGGTTGGAGATATATGTTGGGTATGAATCTCATTCTATTATACAATATTGGAAACCTAGATCTGAAGATTTATTTATGGCAAGGTTTGATGATTGTAATTTTGATGGATCAGTATACCCAACATAAGGGGGAGAACAAAAGCAGTTGGGTAATGAGATAGATTATAATTCACTTTCACTGTCTCATTTAGATCATCGAACAAATCAATGTGCGCAACAAGTTCAAAAAATTATTTATTTGTAGAGTATTGTAAAATAATTACCACGGCCTGACCAATGGCCCAAAATTAGTTTCTGACCACGAATGACAGTCGTGCAGGATGGCCTGTCGTTGGTGGGCTGGTAGTTATTTTTAGGGGTAGTTGGGTCTTTTCTTAATTGTTTTATCTCTATACTACATTTTTTTACCCTTCACTAAGACCCCTATATAAGTAATTTCTACCCCCAAATTAGTTCATTCACTCCATTCTCTTCAAATTCACCAAAAAGAAGAATTCTAAAATATTTCTCTCTCTAGAAAACTTGAAGAAGAAGGATTCAACTTAGGGTTCCGAGTCAAGTATCAATTCCTCCATTGAAGATTAGCAATTGGCGTCAAGGTATGATATTTTTAATCCATTGATTCCTTCAATTAATGGAGTTCCCAAATTCCTCTATTTTTAAAGTTAGAAATCCCCAATTGAGTTAGGGTTTTCTATAATTGTCATGGATTCTCTTGATTATTGATTTAAATGATTCATTTATGAGCTCTTATGCATGAATAGATGAAATACTATGATTTTATTATGATTTCTCATGAACCCATGTAATCCTCATGTTTTGAAGTTATTATCATATGATATGGGATTTTGATTATGGAGGAAGAGTTTTATGAAGTCAAGCATGTATTGATAGAATTACCTGAATTTATGATGATATCCATATCTAACCCATGTTTTCTAACTGATGATTGAAAGTGGCTTATGAACCTTAAAAGGTAAATCACAGAATTATGCATGTTTTATGAAATCTATGCAAATGTTGTAAGGATGCTTTGAAAGTAAAGTATCAACGATGATGTGTAATTGAAAGGATTTTCTCATATACACATAAAAGCATGATGTGAAAGGTTTTCTCACATAATAAATGATTCTAAGTTTGAAAGGTCTTTTCTCCTAATTGAATCAAAGATTAAGAGCTATCCTAATGAAACCTAGCTTGGATTGGTTCTTGAATGATACATTTCCATGGATGATGACTTAGCTTGGATTGGCAAGATGACGTACCCTTCCATGGATAATAAGAACAAGTAATCAATGACTATTCTGTGGGATTTATGCTTAGGACCGAGAGGATATTGAGATGGATGCTCTCCCATTAGTAGAAGATGGATTTCTAGAAGTAATCTCCTTATCCCTTACCTATGTGCCCCCATAGGATTATTGTCTAGATAGACATTAGCTAGTGGATCCACCTAAGCTAGAAATTCATGGCCCTTACCTTGGCAAGTAGGACAACCATTTTCAGTGTAAGAGACATCAAGGGATCATGTTATAGCTCACATGGTCTCTATGTCGGTTAAGGCTAATTCCCCACATTAATAATGAACTAAGGTTACTTCAAGAAGTATCTCATATGTGTTCAAAGGTTTCAAATGATTTTAGCTTGCATTGACCATATTTTATGACTTATGTTTCCTAACCCTTTTATATCATGTTTAGCCTTTTCAATTGCATGTCATGAAATGTCCTCTTTTAGCATGATTTAAATGTTTTATGCATAACTATCATACTTGGTATATTGTTTTGTACAAACGCATACTCTTGCCTACATTTCCCCAAATGTAGGGTCCGATAGTCAAGTTTCTCAGTTTCGTGGCTAGTGGTTGATTTCAAGTTTCCCGAGCTTTGGTGAGTCCTCATGCTTCGAGGATGGACTTTTATTGTTTCAGTTTCTTTATTATATTTCCAGTTTTGGACATGATGTATATGCTAGTCCCAATTTCATTCGATTGTATTAATGGCTATTGAGACAAATGTGTTAGACTTTCCCTTTTCTTTTATAAAACTGTTGGACTTGGACTATTATTTCACTTCAATCGTTCTATTTATTATGTTATGAATGCTAAGTTGATTGTATAGGGTCTTTCAGGGTCCTATACTCCATGTTACATCTAGGGGATACCCTTGGATTGTGACATCGATTCATCACAATAAATCATAAACCTATTTGACCCTTCTGGTAAAGTCAACACCAGAGCGGAGGTAAATCTATCTTCAATTCTTCGAAACTCTTCTCACACTCTTTCTAACACAAGAACTTAACTTTTTCTGGGTTAATGCAGTCAATGGAGAGGCAATCGAAGAAAAATCTTCCATAAACCTTCTATAACATCCAGCCAAATCCAAGAAACTTATGAATATCTGAAGGGGATAGAGGTCTAGGACAACTCTTAACCACATTCTCTTATGAGGATCTACCTCAATACCCTTACCGGAAACAATGTGACCAAGAAAAGCCACATATCTCAACCAAAACTCGCATTTACTAAACTTTGCAAGGAGTTGTTGGTCCTTGAGAACTTGAAACACAACTCTCAAATGGTCGGCTTGCTCATCCTCATTCCTTGAGTAAATCAAAATGTCATCCATAAACACAATAAAAAACATGTCAAGATATTGTCTAAACACTCTATTTATCAAGTTCATAAATGTGGCCGGAGCACTAGTCAAACCAAATGACATTACCAAAAACCATAATGACCATACCGGGTTCAAAAATTTGTCTTTGGAATGTAATCTTTCTAACCCTCAATTGGTGATACATAACCCAACTGAATGTAAATTTTAGAGAAGTAACTAACTCCTTGGAGTTGATCAAACAAATCATCTATCCTTGGAGGAGGATACTTATTCTTAATGGTAACCTAGTATTGTTAGTAGTCAATACACATGCTAAGTAAACTATCTTTCTTAGGAACAAACAAAACTGGGGCACCCCATGGAGAGATACTCGATTGGATAAAGCCCTTCTTCAACAAGTCTTTCCATTGCTCCTTTAGTTCCATGGGTTATACATGAGCCATATGATAAGTATAAATAGAGATAGATTACATATCTGGGAGAAGGTCAATACATAAGTCTATTTCCCTTTCAGGAGGAACACCGACTAGATCATCAGAAAATGCTTCTAGAAACTCATTTACAACGGGGACCAAATCAAGAGTAGGGATTTCAGCATCTGTATCCCTAAACTAAACAAGATGATATATGCAACCCTTAGAAATAATTTTTCTAGATTTAAGACAAGAAATGAATTCACCCTTAGGCATAGAACTCCCCTTTTCCATTCTAGGACGGGATCATTTGGGAATTGAAACTTGACCATTTGGATCCGACAATCAATAGAAGAATAACAAGAATGAAGTCAATCCATACTATGAATAACATCGAAATATAGCATATAAAGCTCTACAAGATCAACATGAGTGACTCTATGGAATAAGGAGACATGACAATTTATATAGACTCTTTTAACCACAATAGATTCATCAATAAGTGTAGAGACAGAAAAAGGGTCTATCAACACATCTCGAAGAACATCAAATCTCATAGCCACATATGGCGTCTCAAAAGACAAAATAGCACCAGGATCAAGCAAAGCATAAACATCAAGATGAAAAACTTTCGACATACCGATAACCACATCAAGAGAAACCTCTTGATCATGTCGAGTTTAAAGTTCATAAAATTGGTTTTACTTGGAGCACTTGAAATCGAACCACTAGGCGGAGCTTGCATACCATCCATTCCCTTGTCAAATCTAGACAAAAAAATCTTTCAAGTGGTGACCATTTTTACTACAACCAAAGAAATTATCTGTACCCATCAAGAACTTTGACGAATAATTCTTGCCACACTTTTGGCATGCAGGAGCCGAAGGTCCATTTCCACCACCATTTCCTCCTTGAGGCTTAGAGTTAGACACCCTTTCTTTGTTGAACTTAGGAGCCAGAGCATTGGAGTAACCTTGACCAAAAAAACTTTGTCGAAACCTAAAACGATCATGTCCAATGGACCGTGAAGGTGAAAAGTCACCATCACCGGTCTTTGTACTCTTTGCCTCCTTAGACCTTTCCTTAAGCTTCTCCTCTTAATTTTTTTGAGCATGAATCATTAGATGAGAAATGTCCATTTCATTGATGATCTTGGCGGTACGATATTTCTTAACCACCATTTTAGACACACCCGAAACAAACTAGCTCATCTTCACCTAGGATTGACATCTATAGTAGGAGCATACCTAGATAATTTTGTGAATTTCAAGGCATACTTCTTCACACTGGTATTCCCTTAATGAAGGTTAATGAACTCAAGAACCTTTCCCTTCCTCCTCTCAAGGGAAATAACCTATCAATAAAAGCAACCTTAAACTTCTCCTAATCAAGCGAACCCGCATCAACTGATCTTTCTTCCTTCCATTGGTTGAACCAAACTCGGGTAAAAACCCTTAAGTTGATAACGGGTCAATTCCACCTTTTCTACCGGCATCACTCTCATGATAATCAAAACCTTGTATACCTCATAAATGAACCCTTGAGGATCTTCCTCCACCTTGGAACTATTAAACTCAGGGGATTTATTCTAGTAAAGTCCCTCACTCTAGTTTCCACCATACCCACATTTCCGTTCAAGGGGACCACAACCTCCCTATTGGCTTGAGTTGTCATGATTTGAGCCAACACTTGAAATGCAGCTCGAAACTCCGCATTAGTCACTTGTTTGGCCAAAGGGTTGGCCAAATCTTGAGGGACTTCTTGAGGAGCTTAAGGATCTTCTCGACCACATTCTCATTCACATTCCTCCTAATGTATGCTCTTCAAGGGGCCATATCCTGAAAATAATTGGATAAGGATTAAGTGAGAGACATATAGAGTTAAACTCTATCGCATGAATTTATAGTGATGAAAGTGGAATTTCCTTAACGTCTCATAGCTTCCTATTCATAAATGTGGCGCGCTTCACACTCACGAACAAGATTCTACTTGACGTGGCTTATGAAACATCCTAGGACCTTTCAAAAAACCTTGTGCTCTAAATACCAAGTTTGTTATGACCTAAAACATACCTTAGGCGTAACATTGCATATAGGACCCCAAGAGGCCCTACACAGACAACTTAAGTAGTATACCTCCTACAAGATAATATAAAGAATTCAAAAGATAGAATTCTTCAAAGAGTTTTGAAAAAGCAAAAGTCTAACATAAGTCTCAAAAATTCATCTAATACATCATAAGGAAAGTGATTGAGAGACAACCCATATATCGCATACAAAGTTCAAAAACATAAATGACATAAAGCTATAAAAGTATCTCGGTCCTTGGATCGCGAGGACTTATCAATCTTCAAAGCCAAGGGAACCAAATAGCCACAAGTATGGGAGGTAGGGGCATAGACCTTACATTTGTGAAACAATGTAGGGACAAGTATGCATTATTACATAGTAAAACCTTTAAGATTTTCTACCATAAGGGCACTATACTCCTAAGTAACCTCAAGTCACACTTGTGCAATGTATGAAAGGTATCCTATACTACCCTTCACACTAAGCATAACCTTGAAGTCATCCTAGTCATACTTACCCTCCTTTGGTCTCATTATTATCTTACTTCATATAGACAAGGGAATCTCTCACCTTTAGACACTACTAACAAGGAAGGCAACTATAGCACAATCCTATCTCAAGATACATCTCACAAGAACACTTTCTTAAATAACCTTTAGTCATACTTGTGCAATGCCTATATAGCATCCCATAATACTATACATGATAAGTACCACTTTAGGTCCTCATGCTAATACTTTTTGGTTTGGAACCTATTTCCTCTCTTTAACTTTAGAACACTATGAGGTACTCTCTTAAGCACATCTTAGTTCATTCTTAGCTTAAACCCTATGAGATACTTCTTTTAACATGTCTAGGTTCATTATTAACATGAACCCTATGAGATACTATCTTAAGTATGTCTAAGTTCATTTTAACTATTGAATACTATGAGGTACTTCATTATGCAAGTCTTAGTTCAAGTATGCCTTAGAACACTATGAGATGCTTCTTCAAGCATGTCTTAGTTCAATTATGCTTTAGAACACTATGAGATGCTTCTTCAAGCATGTCTTAGTTCATTGGATATGGAGATTGCTACTAGAAACCTTAACTCACCTATGTGAAGGCTTCCATCTCATGAGACCTAACTTTGGGAAAACCCACACTTTACTACGTAAGATTTCCTTCTTTTAACTTGGATAGTCCTCACATCAACTAGGTATGGTTCTCCTTTCTACTTGGAACCCGGACCCTATCTTGTGTGACACTCCATCTCATTGTCAATATCCACTTGGAGCCAAGCATACACCCCAAGATTTACTATTAAGCCTTGCTTTACATTCATGTCTCTTTGAAGGATGTCCTTGACAATAAATCCATATTCAAGTGATTCTATCACTTCATACTTTAAAGCATTCATAAGGTAGGTTAGGTGAGTATAGGCCTTTCACCAAAATTCTACCTATTAGACTTCTATCGATCACATTAACTTTACTCTCAAAGCCCTAGTGATTCAACATTCTTGACTACAAGCCTTTCTCTCAAAGCTTTACTTCATTCTATCATCATTCATATATAGATTACAAGACACTCAAGGCACAAGATTCATCTTTAAGCAATTCTAGTCATATTCTTCATTATCAAGAGATTCTAGTCATAATTCATCATGTAAGGTTCAATATCAACTTTACTTAATCATGATCCATCACATGTACTAAATTCTAGTTTAATTCATATATATATGATCCTAATCTTGAACCATTACTACACATGATATTAATTTTAGAGGATCAATTCTAATTCTTCAATTTCCTCTTTCAAGGCATAGACTCACAAAATATCAAATTCATCAAATAAAATGTTTTACCATGGAAATCACATAAATTCATCAATACATCATGATCCAATACTAAAACAATCATAATTGAGTATTATCCAACCAATTGGAATCAAACTCAAACACTACCCACACTTTGGAAGAAACCCTAGATTAGGTTGGGGGTTTTCTTAAATATAAGGGGAAACCTAGGGGGCTCTATGTGTAACAACCCAAAAAACTAGTAAGTGAAACTAAGGCCTAACGAGTTTGTTTTTGAGTTATGTGTGGGGTTTCAGGTTGTAAAATGAGTTCCCGAGTTTAGGTTGAGGGGTTTAGTGGTTAAACGTCAAGGTATGACCCCCCAAGGACCAACCAAGGGTCCTTGAGGGGGACCCTAAAGCTTAACCCCCAAATATGCCCAAGAACCAAACCTTGCAAAAATTAGTGTGACCTGCGGATGGCCATCTACGGCCTGTAGATGGACCTACGCCCCGTAGGTGGGGGTCGTGGGTCAGGCCCCAAATTGTGAAGTTGCAGCTACCACCTAGGGACCTGCAGGAAGGGGCATCAATGCACCCACGGTCCATAGGTCCATGGGGCATGAATTGCACTTGCAATCTGTCCAATTCGGCCAAAGGTAAGGGTTAAATGGTAAATTCCTTTTAAGGTAGTTAAGTTTGGGGACGGTTATTATTTATTAATTAAAGTATTTTAAGGATTTTAAAGGTATTAAACTCTCTTTTAGAACTCATTATTCCCAAACACAAAATTAGAAACCTCCTCTTCTCAAATATTCTCTCTCTAGAAACAACCATTAAAGAAGAAAGAGTCAAGCTTTGAAGCTCAAGATTTCACCTTCCTCACTCAATTTTCGTGGAGTTTCTTCCCTAAAGGTATGGTAGTCTTCATCCTTGATTAAGTTTCATTCAAGGAGCCCTATCAAAAGATGATTTCAAGTTTCCAAAATCCCCCAAAAACCTAGGGTTTTCAATCTAAGCATGGGTTTAATTCCAAAACATTTTCAAAGGTTTAAATATGATTATCCATGATGTAATTTATGAATTAATGATGAATTAATATGGAATTAACCTATGAGCCCATCTTTCCCCCAAAAATACTAAATTGGAAGTTTGTGATTTGGGTTGATTTATCATGAATGTATGTTGAATGGTTTATGTTTATATTGGATTAGTTATTGAATCATGTTAATTCCCTTACCTAATGTATTATTCTAGATGTTTGGGTTAACATTGATTCATAGCCTTGGAGGGCAATTTCATGAAGGATTGATGTATGATTATGATGTGAAATATGTGTGATATCTCAATGAAAGTATTATGATCATGTTTAGAATGTAATTGTGTTATTATTGAAAGCTTATTCTCAATTTAACACTCATGAATAATGATGATAGAATGTGAAGGGTTTTCTTTTATGGAATGTACATCTTGAATTGGCAGGCTTAGGCATCCTCTTCTTGTATAAATGAAAGTAATGTGGATTGATGTATCTTCAATTGGTAGGCTTTAGGTATCATTTTCTTGTATTGATGAATGTGATCTTGATTGAAGTACCTTGAATGTGTAGGCTTAGACATCCTCTTCTTGTGTAATGAATGTGTCTCGACTTAATGAATATGAATCGATAGACCTATGGCATTCCTTTCATAAATGAACTAATGTAATGACGACTCTTGAATCGATAGGCCTATGGCAATCCTTTCCTAATGAGTCTATGAACTAATGTACCATGAATCGATAGGATTATGACATTCCTTTCATTCGTATACTAATGTAATGATGAACCATGAATCAATAGGCTTATGGCATTCCTTTCATGAGGATTCAATGAGATATATTAATACTGTACGATGAATCGATAGGCTTATGGCATTCCTTTCTGAATCGATAGGCTTATGGCATTCCTTTCATGTGTAATAATGTACCGTCGGTCGATAGGCCAATGACATTCCTCTCAATGACAATAATGTTAATGTGAATGAACTACTCTATGGGAATAGAGGCAAAGCACCGAGTGGATATGGTAAGATGGAAACTCTCCCCATATTAGGTTAGGGTTCAAATGAACATCTTTCGTATCCCATAACTATGTGCCCAAATAGGTTATTAGCTAGTGGATCCACCTAAGCTAAAATGTACGTAGTTCTACCTTAGGAAAGTAGGACACCTTCCTTCGGTGTGGGGTCATATGACACTGGATTCCATGGTTTTTTCTCATGGTCTATGTTAGTTAAACGCTTATTCGCATCATGTGAGATGTGCACTATGGTTACTTGAGAAGTTCTATGAAGTGTGGGTGGTAGTATGGGATGCCATTCATGCATTGCACGCGTAGGCTTTGAGAGGGCTATAGTGAATTCTCTAATGTCTTAATGACTAATGAATGAATGTGCTCTTAATGAAGTTAATTAAGAATGTTGACTTATATGCTTAACGTAATGATGCATGCTTTACTTGTATTGTATTATGAGTCACTTCCTTGTCATGGCTTATGAAATGCTTATGTATGAATATTGTGTAAAGATGAAAAGGAAGAATGTTAAGGTCACTTTTGGTGGCCTCAAAGTGGTACTTAGTATGGATGGTGGTATGGGACGCTATCCATACATTGCACAAGTATAGCTTAGGGTTACTTAAGGTGAATGTTCTAATGTGATGAAATGGCTTATATGTTGATTATGTTCTAATATGATGAAATGGATTATATGTTGATTATGTTCTAATGTGATGAAATGGCTTATATGATGATTATACTTCTATCTTATGCCTTTTGCTAAAGTTCATGATATTTTCTCAAAATTGGCATATGCATGGTTTTCAACAAAAATGTCCTTTAAAACATGGTTTTTGCATGGCTATCATACTTAGTACATTAAATGTGCTAACCCATATTTCTTCTATTTTCTACAAAGTGTAGGGTCTGGACTTGATGTTCTATTTTTGGAAGATGGGTTTCTAAGGTGCAAGGAGTTGAAGATTTGGTGAGTCCTCATAGTTTCTAGGACAAAACCCACCATGTACCTTTATGTCTTTTATTATAATGTTTAGAGCTTTAGTATGGGCTGCATCCCAAAGTTTTAACTATTATGGTTCTAGATGGTTTTAGACAAAGTATAGAAAGACTTCTACTTGCTTTTATGAAAAATGATTTCGATTGTAAATTTTTTTTTTAAATTCGTCACTATTTTCCTATGCTCTTGTGTTCATGAATGCTATGAGGCTTGTATGAGACTTTTTGAAGTCTTGTACGGTGTGTCACTTTCGGGGTGTAGGCTCGGGTCATGACACTATGGGTGGAATAACCCATAGATGAAGAAACTAACATACCTTAATGAATATTCACCACGAATTTGAGGAGAAAAGGCAGACCCTTGAACCCTAGACTTCACCTTGATCTTGTTCTTCTATGGAGTTCTAGTGAGAGAATTATTTGAGAGGGAGTTGGGGTCTTTAGATGAATGAGTTAATGACTTAGGTTTAGAGGACTATTTAGCTTATATAGGTGGTTTAATAACTAACTAACTGACCTCCCTTAACTCCTATGTAATTACTAATTAACCCCCTAACCCCTAACTTAAAAACTAAACTTGAAAAACTGCATTGACCTACGCCACCGTGGATGGGTCTACTTCCCATACTGCTCACTCGTGAGTGAGGTACTGTGGCTCAACAATGTAGGCCTGAGAAGGCCTTGACCCATGACCCCAACCCACAGGGCGTGGGTCCACTCACGTCCAATCGATATCAAGCGTGAGTTGCTGAAATTTGACAGCTTTTAGGGGCTGTTTTGAGGTCCTCCTCAAGACCCCTTAGGTGGTTCTTAGGGAGTCGTACCTTGACGCTCTAACCCTTAAACCTCCATTCTAAGTACGGGAATCATTTTTATGACTTAAACCCTCTCATCAAGCTCTAAAACTCTTACAAAAAGCTCTAGAACTCTCTAGTTCAATTTACTAGTTTCCGGGGAATTACCGATGAATACTTAACTTAGGTTGTTATTATGAGTTGCTTTCCTTGTCATGACTTATTAAATATGACTGTTCCTTGTCTATGGTTGCCTCAAAGGGATACTTAGTATGAATGGTATTATGGGATTCCATTCATACATTGCACAAGTATAACTTAGGGTTGTCTAAGATGATGGTTCTATTATGATATGATGACTTATATGATGATTATACTTGTGACTCATGTTTTACACTAAAAGTACATGATGATTCTCAAACTTGTTGAATGCATGGTTTTCAACCAAAATGTCCTTTTAGCATGATTTTTGCATGGCCATCATACTTATTACATTTTTGTGCTAACCCATATTTCTTCTACATTTTTCTACAAAGTGTAGGTTCCAGATTGTAAGGTGATTTATTTGGAGTAAAGCTTGGATTGACTATTCTCTAAGATTATGGTGAGTCCTTAAGATTCGAGGACATATGAGAGTCTTTAGTAGTTTCTTTCATGTCATTTTACGTTTCAGACTATGTTGAAGGGCTATGACCCTATTATTGATTCTTGATTGTATTAGAGTGCCATGTGAGACAAAGTTAGACTTCCGCTGTTTTAAATAAAGTTTTCAATTGTATGGATTAAAAGTTTTAAATTTCGTACCATTTTCTTATGTCTTATGTTATGAATGCTATGAGACTTGTATGAGGCTTTTAGGAGTCTTGTACGCCGTGTCACATCCAGGGTGTAGGCTCGGGTCGTGACAAACATGGTATCAGAGCACAAGATATTGGGATAGTTTTTAGGATTGATGTCTCACAAGTCACGTCTAGTAGAGTCTTGTTCATAGTGTGAAGAGCGCCACATTTATGAATGAGAGGCTATAAGACGTTAGGAAATTTCCCTTTCTTCATTACTCTTAAGTCGTTCCATAGAGTTTAACTCTATAAAGTCCCTTTCCTAACCCTTCTCTTGTGTCTTCAGGAAATGAATACACGAAGGGCGAATTCTAGAAGGGTGGAAGAGAAGAATGTGAACCAAGGAGTTCCTCAAGGCCTTCAAGTTGCTCAAGGTAACCA
Organism: Solanum gracilifrons; assembly: GCA_029582605.1. NCBI lineage: Eukaryota > Viridiplantae > Streptophyta > Magnoliopsida > Solanales > Solanaceae > Solanum > Solanum gracilifrons. Next base: position 17,406 of record JAJOOH010004458.1, read on the forward strand.
AGATCCTCAAACTCCTATGGATGAGGGGGCTATGACCAATGTGGAAATAAGGATGGCTCTCCAAATATTGGCTCAAGCCATGAAAACTAAAGCTCAAGCCATGACAACTCAAGTTCAAGCCATGACGGCTCAAGCTACTACGAAAGTTGTTGCTCCAGCTAATCTAAATGTGAATTCAGCAGCTTCAAGGATAAGGGATTTTACTAGGATGAATTCCCCCGTGTTCCATGGATCTAAAGTAGAAGAGGATCCCCAAGGGTTTATTGATGAGGTCTATAAAGTGCTTGATACTATGGGAGTGTCTCCACAAGAGAAGGCGGAATTAGCCGCCTACCAATTGAAGGATGTGGCTCAAGTATGGTATGAGCAATGGAAGGGTGAGAAACTCGTAGGAGTAGGCCCGATAGATTGGGAATTGTTTAAGTCGGTCTTTATTGATAGATTCTTTCCCCTAAAGTTGAGGGAGAGAAAAATGCAAGAGTTCATGAATCTTCGACAAGGGGGTTTGAGTGTGAAAAAGTACGCCCTTAAATTCACTCAATTGTCCAAGTATGCTCCAACCTTTGTGGCGGATTCTAGGGCCAAGATGAACAAATTTGTTAAGGGAATATCCGACTTGGTAGTCAATGAATGTCATTAAGCAATGCTCATCCCAAGTATGAGTATTTCATATCTCATGGTTCATGCCGAACAAATTGAGGAATAAAAGCTCAAGCAAGTGAATAGGTAAGTAAAGAGTGCTAGGACCGATGATAAAAATTCTTCCAAGAGTAGGTCCGATGAACAAGGTCTACCAAGGTTTGAAAAGAGATCTTCCAACCAAGATTCTTCAAGTACTCCTAGAGTTAACCAAGAGAAATGTGGTGGACCTCCATTTCCTAAACCTACTTGCACCAATTGTGGAAATAAGCACCATGGGAAGTGCCTAGCCGGTACAAATGGGTGTTATGGTTGTGGAAAGAGTGACCATAAAGTGAAAGATTTCCCTACACTTACGGAAAAAGGAAAAGAGGCCAAGCAAGCTTCTCTTAATGGTACGGTTCCTATTCCTCAAAATTATGGTCATTTCTATGCACTCCGGTCTAGAGAGGACAAAGGAGCCCTTCCGGATGAAGGCACCGGTATGTTGATAGTTCCTTAATAGATGTGAATGTTTTATTAAGGTCCCTATGCTATTTGTGTGGTTTTCGTGTTAGCCTTAGTATGGATTTTCTCCCAAGGGGGAGATTCTATGCTTGGAAGGCAAGGTTGTTGAGAGTTCCGATATCCTTATCACTTTCTTCTATTCCTATTAAAGCTTGAGACCAAGAGTTTCTTGTGGATTGTTTTATGTTTTGGAGTCATGTGTGAATTATGTGTTTCCATGATCTCATTATGTTATGCATGTTCTTGATTGAATTCATGTTTAATGAGAAAATGAGTTTTTATGATTTATGTGTTGCTCATGTTGATGTGCATTTAGTATGAGCTGCCTATATGCTTCATGAGATGAATTGTGAACATGTTTAAATGTGCTTTTGAGAGTAATTGTATAATATGCTTCATGATGTTATGATGAGCATGGTTTAAGTTGGAAAAGGTAATTCCTCCAATGAAATGATAAATGTTGAAGTTTTCATGCATGATGGGTTGTTAGATGTAGTTCCTACTTCCTTGTGTTGTATTGAGTATGTTGAGATCGAGTTGATGATTCCTCCTATGATTGTGCATTATTTTGATGTTGCGTACATTGGAATGCTAGTCTTGAGTCTTTAATTCCGTAAGATGTTTAAAGTGTCATTTGAGGACGAATGTTCCCAAGGGGGAGATAATGTAATGCCTCGGAAATTAGTAGGTTAAACTAGAGCCTAAACATGAGGGTTAACGTCAAGGGTTAAGGGCAATGGCAAAGGATTTTGGGTGATGGCCATGGATAAGGGGCCAAGGCTGCATAAAATGCACCTAGCCACTGCCTACCATAACCACGAGGGTCTTCACGACCCGTGGTGGCCACCATGAGTCATAGTGCCACCGTGGTGGCCACCATGAGTCGTGGTGCCACCCGTGGTTGGTGAGGCAGTGTGCCCCAAAAACTGCCCAAGCCAAGGCTTCCCTTCACGAGCCACTTCACGGATCATGGTGAAGACCATGGACCGTGGGAAGGCTCATGGGGTTTCCCTAGCCTAATGGGAGGAATGACAAGGAGGCTACTGGTGAAGAGACCACGGGCACCACCACGGGCTGTGGTGCCCTTGACAAGCCGTTAAGTTGGCTGTAGTCCCTAGGAAGGGGATGCCTAGTCGAGCGTCATTTAGTAAATTCCTAATTAATTGTTTAATTAATGGGGTCAATTTTAAATGTTTTATTTCACATATATAAATGATTTTAAGTCATTAAACACTTCATTTACTTCATTATTCCCAAGAACCCAAATCAAACCAAAAGTTCATCTCCCTCACAAAATTTCTCTCTCTAGAAGTTCCCAAAGAAGAAGAAGAAGAAGTGGAGGCTATGGCTTGAAGAACCAAGGTATTTCTTCTCAAATTTAGGGGAAAACTCCATTAAGGTATGGTATCTTTTCATCTATGGGTAGCTTTCACCCATAGAGTCCCTTCAAAACTAGATTTCAAAGCTTCCAATTTCCCCAAAAAGTTAGGGTTTCACTCTAAGTCATGGGTTCCTTCTTCAAAAATTTTCAATGGTTTAATTATGAAGTATTATTATTGAATTGATGTTTAATTTTTTATACCAGGGTCGCTTATGTGTACCGGTAGTTGGGAAGCTCCGTACAAATATTCTTTTAGAGGCCCATTATTCTAGATATGCATCTCACCCTGGAGCGACGAAGATGTATCAGGACCTTCGACAGATCTATTGGTGGAATGGAATGAAAAAATATATTGCGAAGATGGTAGCTGAATGTCCCAACTGTCAACAAGTTAAAGCAGAGCATCAGAGGTCTGGAGGCCTAACCCAGTATATTGAGCTTCCGTTATGGAAATGGGATATGACAAATATAGACTTCATCACTGGTTTGCCTCGCACTCCACGACGGTTTGATTCCATTTGGGTAATTATTGATAGGCTGACAAAATCTGCTCATTTCTTGCCAGTTAGGACGACATATTCAGTTGAAGATTATGCTAGGCTTTACATTCAAGATATTGTTCGGCTTCACGGAGTTCCATTATCTATTATCTCAGATCGAGGAGCTCAATTTACAACACATTTTTGGAGATCATTTCAGAAAGGTCTAGGCACTCAGGTAAATCTTAGCACCACTTTTCATCCACAAACTGATGGACAGGCAGAACGTACTATTCCGACAGTTGAGGATATTTACATGCTTCTGTGTTGGACTTTAAAGGAAGTTGGGATCAACATCTACCTCTTATCGAGTTCGCTTATAATAACAACTTTCAAGCTAGTATTCAGATGGCCCCTTACGAAGCACTATACGAGTGGAAGTGTAGGTCCCCAATAAAGTGGTTTGAGCTCGGGGAAATAGATTTTCTAGTTCCCAATCTAGCCCAACAAGAAATTGAAAAGGTTAAGCTTATTAGAAATCGGCTTCATACAACACAATGTCGACAGAAGTCTTATGCAGATGTTCGCCGACAGAACTTAGAGTTTGAGGTAGAAGATTAGGTTTTCCTGAAAGTATCGCCTATGAAGGGCATCGTGCGATTCGTAAAGAAAGGGAAGCTCAGTCCTAGGTATGTTGGATAGTATAATATTATTCGGAAGATCGGTATTGTGGAATACGAGCTTGATTTGCCTTCAGAATTGGAAGCAGTTCATCTTGTATTTCATGTTTCTATGTTGCGGAAGTGCATTGGAGATCCTTCACGTATTATGCCCATTGAAAGTATTTGTATCGCTGAGGATTTATCTTATGCAGAGGTACCAATAGCAATTTTAGATCGACAAGTAAGAAAGCTTCAAAATAAAGATGTAGCTACTGTGAAAGTGTTATGGAGAAATAACAACGTCGAGGAAATGAGTTGGGAAGCGGAAGAGGAAATGAGGAAGGAGTACCCCCAACTGTTTACGACTTAAGGTCAATCACATTTCGATTATCGGTAATTATTTCTTCACAACGACTTAGTTATATTTTAAGTAACTTGAAGATAAAATTGATATGTCTTCTTACGAGATAGCTATGCAAAGCTTAGTAGTTAAAATTTTCAGAATTTGACTTTAGGTTTGCGACTGTAACAAATATAGACTCGATAATAAAGTACAATGAGAAAACAAAGAAAATACAACCAAGGAATTGTTTAGATCCATTCGCGGGCGAATGCTCATAAGAGGGGGAGAATGTAAGATCCCGTACTTTTTCTCTAATCGTGCATAATATATGTGGCATAGTATGGCATGGTTATATGAGGTGTGTATGACTTTGTATCATACATTGGAGATTAAGATTTCAAGTAGGTGGAAATATCAAGGAACTAAACTAAATTTTTAGGTCAAAGGGACCCCTCAAACAAAGTTCATGATAAAAGAAATGGCTTGGGTAGAACTTTGCCTGTTTGAAAGGTTTAACTTGTCCCATACCTTGTGGATAAGCCTATAAGTGTAAAACATGCTAAGAATAGTGTGTTATGAGGTATTATAATAGCACAAGGGTCGTATGTTAAGTTTGGAAGTTAAGAAAATTAGTGAAACTACAGTGACAAAAGTTATCGAAGTTTCTCTAATAATATTTTCTTAACTTTGGGTCAAATGTATTGGATGTTTTCTCCCAATATACAAAGAGTTAGAAGACCTATCACCCATTAAATCAAATGCCTACGAGTCTAGTTTACAACACACAAAACCCCGTATCCAATCGACATCGGAGTAAAATGTTATGAGGGTTTTACTATGGACTGCCGGGGCAGAATCCGGGTCGGGTAAAAAATGTGGTATGTCGGCTTACTCAACGTTTTAAGCCATGAAAATATTTCATTTTACTTCCAAACCAGAAAGAAAGCTTAATAAAAGGTTCCTATGGAGTACTTGCATGATGAAGGTCAGTTTTCGACGATTTCTACCATTAAAGATTACCCCCGTGCCTAGAAATGTGATCTTTAAACGTGGTAATCATTTTCCCCTTGTATTAGCTGCGTTTGGAGCAAGTTTTTGAAGATATAAATTTGTAGTTATTGGTGTTTCTTCAAGGTTTACACTTGGTTAACTAAGGTAATCATCTCGGGACTCTTTTATGATTGTTTTATGAAGTTCTACGGACATTTCGTCGAGTTGAGGCCATTTGGAAAATCTGCCGATTTAAGACCAATTATGAATTGCTTATAGGTGTGTACCAGCTGTGTATATATAGTGTTTGCGAAGTTTAGGATGTAAGGAACATCTTTCGTGAAGAAGCGATGGCCATTCGAGTGTTCATTGAAAAGGTATGTTAAGGCGAAGCTACGTCCCTCATTGTAGCAGCATTCCTGGGAAATTCCTAAAACGCCGAATGTGATATTTTGCTATTCTCTTGCTAGAAAAACCTCAGTTAAAGGCATTGGTATCTCAGCTGAATTATTTTCATGATTCTGTTATTTTGATATTTCACTCGTTCGGATAAATAGAGTGTTCGACATCTACACGTCATTTTATCAGTTTCCTTGATTATATGTCCGCACGTATGAATTTGTATTCTTCCTTGGGTGATGTGAATTAAAATGTCACGCGAGACTCTTACTACTTGTGACCAGCCCTCTTTCTCCACTAAGGTTATTATTAAAGAAAAACTTTAAAGTAGCTCACGACCTTTAAAACTCTCAAATATATTTTAAATGTAAACTATTAGAACACTTGGTTTTTGAAATATTTCTTTTATAAATTATCTAGGAACCAAGTTAGGAACTAAGTAAGTCACCTTAAACTTGTTATGATTATCAACAAGGTTAGGTTGTCCTTCTAAAATTCAATTTAACTTTTCAAGCTTATTTGGAAGAACATATCAAGTTCCATGAGATTGTTATATGTTATATGAAAGTTATTATGGGGTTATGGGAACAAGACTACAAACGGGCCAAGATTGGCAACATGACAACAGTAACTCATAGGTGTTATAAATCCATAACATGACATGCTATGCATTCTACTCCCGAGCTATAATCAGGAGGTATGGGGCCTATTGCCTATATTTATATGTATGAGACACAGATGGGCACAAGTTGGCGAATATGATGCCGGTTCACTACCGGAAAGCACCACCATTGCTAGCATTTGGTTGGGTATGTCATGCATTAGCATATATATATATATATGTATTGACAACATACGATTATATGAGCATACGATGCATATTTAAGTAGTAGGGGCCTAAAGGTCAGCCATAGAGATTATTTGGGTTTCAGTTTCAGGTGGTATCTCTATTACCCTTTTACAGTAAATGTTTATGATTTTACTTTTCGCTTTACATACCAGTACATTTTTATTCGTACTGATGTCCCTTTGCCTGGGGAAGCTGCTTTTTGTTTTGTGAGAGCGGGTACAGGCAGGGACTCTAATCGACCCACCCGCTAAGATTCAGGTTCAGTTGTGAGTTGGTAAGCTCCATCTTATCCTGGGGCTATCAAAGGATGTTTACTTTTGTTGTACAGTTTGGGTATAGTCTGGGCCTTGTCCCGACAGTGCTTGTGTCACTCATAGAGGCTATTGTGGACACAATATTCTGGGTTTTCTTTCTGTATGTTTCAACCTCCAGCCAATAGTCTTGTCATGAATATATAGGTGCGTGTGTAAGTAGGAATGTTTTCGGTTGTGGCCTCGTCAGTTAGATAGTACATCTTTATTTTTTTTGGTTTGTCTACCATTGTTTCTATGGTTATTCTCTTTCAGGTCATGACCTCTAGGTCCAGTCTTCACTTTTTAGAGGTTGTACTGCCCAACCTTTTTGCCTCACAAGTTTGGTTTAGCTAATATGTTTCAGTGGGTAGCTCGATGTATTAGGGTATCGAGTGCCAGTAACGCCCCCTATGTCGGGGTGTGGCAAACTTGGTATCAGAGAAGGCCGTGTCTAGTAGAGTCTTGTTTATGGGTGTGTTGTGCACCACACTGATATTCAAGAGGCTACAGGGCATTTAGGAATGGCTACATTTCATTAAACTGATAGATCGTGCTATAGTGCAAAAGTATAAGAACATTTGAAATCTAAGTCGTGCTTTATGTTTCTTATCTAACAGGATATACTCGCTCCGGATATGGCAGATCGAGAGATAGGTATGGATCCAAGGGAAGGTACTAGCCGTTACCCACCGGGTCAAAGAGATAGATTTCCCTTGGAGGCACAAGGTGGATCTCCAGTAACCCTAGTACCAGCCTCCCCGGCACCTATTGAAGCCCGAGGAGATGCAGTACCCCCAGGTTCACCAGTTCCATTGGTACCTGAGGAAGCTACAGACACAGGACCTCCAGTATCTATTGTTTCTCCACCAGAGATCTCTAGGGAGCAGTGGATGAGAGAGGCAGTTTAGTTGCTGACAAGGATGGTTTCTATTCATGAGCGACAACTGGAGTCAGGAGTAGATATTCAGAGAGACCGGTCAGAAAGTTCGAATGTACGAGAGTTTCTTCATTTGGCCCCTCCGTTATTTACAGGATCTAGTCTTACTGAGGATCCCCAGGACTTTATAGAGCACATATATAGAGTATTGAGGGTGATGTTTGCCTCCGTCACAGAGGCTGTGGAGTTGGCTTCTTTTTGGCTATGCGATATAGCCATTCTTTGGTACGAGGCATGGGAGAGATCTAGGGGACCTGATGCTCCGCCAGCAGAGTTGGAGGACTTCTCTGAGGCCTTCCTTGCCCATTATTTGCCACGGTAAGTTTGAGAGGCTCGTCTTGACCAGTTTATCAATTTGAAGCAAGGAACCATGAGTGTGAGGGATTATAGCCACATGTTTAATTCTTTGGCAAGATATGCACCAGATATTGTACGTACCATGAGAGCTAGAGTTCATCGTTATGTTGATGGTTTGGTAGATCATTTGATCAGAGATAGTAGGGTAGCATCCCTATCAGATGATGTAGATATTTCCCACATACAGGCTTTCGCTCAGACTACAGAGGACCTTTCTAAATGGATTCGTGATACCCCAGGGATAGGGAGCAGAGTAAGAGGGCCCGTACTATGGGGTCTTATAGGGATCCACATGGTGATTTTAGGCCCCCTTTCCATCGATATCCACCTCGCCCAGCGGGTAGTGTCTCACCACAGGTTCAGGGACCACATTTTGATCATTATAGTCAGTCAGGACCAGGTCAAAGCTCAGGCCAGCCTAAAGGTCGTCGACAGGATCGTTCCGTACAGGTAAGACATCCCACTCCTCATTGTACACAGTGCAGTAAGCTGCACACTGGCAGTGTAGACAGGGTTCAGGTGCATGTTATCATTGTGGGAAGACAGGACATTTTATTAGTCGGTGCCCGAGGTTGAGAAGAGGTGATCTAGGTCAGCGAAGTATCCACAACAATATCTTCACCCTCAGTCCGTGCCCCACGACCAGGACCACAGTCTACTCTGGGTCATGGTAGAGGGAGAGGTGAAGGAGATACAGGTTCGAGCGGTGGTCAGAATCACTTTTATGCACTCACAGGAAGACATGATTCAGAGGCATCCCCTGATGTTGTTACAGGTATATTGACGATATCTTCTAAAGCTGTTTACGCATTGATAGACCCTGTCTCTACATTTTCATCTATCACTCCATTTATTGCTAGTAAGATTGACATGAAATCAGAGTTGTTACCACAACAAGTTGAGGTGTCTACACCGATTGGCGATTCTATTTTAGCTAGTCGTGTCTATCTGGGTTGTACGGTATTAATTAATGATCGTCCAACCTCCGCTGATTTAATTGAGTTGATTATGCTAGATTTTGATGTTATCATGGGTATGGATTGGTTGGCAACTTACTATGCTAATATTGATTGTCATGCAAAAATAGTCTGATTTTACTTTCCAGGTGAGCCATTCCTTGAGTGGAAGGGTAATGCAGCCACACCTAAGGGTAAGTTTATTTCATACCTTTGGGCTCGGAAGTTGATTGCTAAAGGTTGCATATACCATATGGTTCATGTACAGGATATTGATAAGGAGCCCATGACTCTTCACTCAATTCCTATCGTGAATGAATTTCCAATGGCATTCCCTGATGATCTTCCAGGAATTCCTCCAGAAAGGGAAATTGATTTCTCTATAGACTTGCTTCCTGATACACAACCTATATCGATTCCTCCCTATAGAATGGCACCTGCAGAACTAAGAGAATTGAAGGAACAACGGAAGGACTTGCTCGATAAAGGCTTTATCAGGCCAAGTACTTCCCCATAGGGTGCCCCAGTGCTCTTTGTTCGAAAGAAAGATGGATCCTTGCGGATGTATATTGAATATAGACAACTAAATAAAGTCACTATAAAGAATAAATATCCTCTTCCACTGATTGATGAGTTATTTGATCAGTTACAAGGTGCCAAATGCTTTTCCAAGATTGACTTCCAATCTGGTTACCATCAGTTACGAGTCAGGGAAGTTGATATCCCAAAAACAACATTTAGGATGAGGTATGGCCATTTTGAGTTCCTTGTCATGTCTTTTGGGCTAACAAATGCCCCAACAACTTTTATGGATCTTATGAATTGGGTCTTCAAACCATTCTTGGATGAATTTGTGATTGTGTTTATTGATGATATTCTTATATATTCACGGTCGAAAGCAGAGTATGCAGATCACGTGCAAGCTGTATTGCAGACTCTCCAAGATTGCAGGTTATATGCTAAATTCTATAAATGTGGTCTTTGGCTTACCTCAGTAGCTTTTCTTGGTCATGTTATTACAAGTGAGGGCATTAAGGTTGATGGACAAAAGATTGAAGCAGTGATGACTTGGCCGAGGCCCTTGAATGCGACGGAGGTTCGCAACTTTTTAGGCTTGGTGGGGTATTACAGAAGGTTTATGGAGGGATTCTCTTCTATTTTTGCACCACTGACAAAATTGACACATAAGGCAACAAAGTTTCTGTGGACCGAGGGATGCGAGCAGAGCTTTCATGAACTAAAAAAAAGGCTTACCACTGCACCTGCACCATTTTGAAAATATAAATTAAAACTTCTTCTCTACCTAAAAATCTTCCTCATCATCAAATTTGTTTCAAATTGATTTAAAGCCGGCTTGAACTTGTCTTTAACTTCGTTCAATTATTGGATCATTACACCATGTGCTCTGATACCACTTGATGGGTTCGAATGAATCAGGGTGTCATGTGGAACCAGGGTGGATCCAGAATTTAAAGGTTGTGGGTGCTCATTTCTTTTAACATAAAATCATTAGCAATCACATAGTGTAAACATATACTAACTCAAAAACATCAATAAAATAAGTTAAAAAAACGAAAAAAAATGATTAATATTATCAATTTATCATCACCGAAAACAACTTCTAATTACAAGTCAAAATGACCTACTAGTAATATTATCATTATAGAAAGAGATTTCTAGTGTTAAAGTCATAATTGTGCTCGACAACTTTTCATATATTGAAAACAATAAATAATAACATCATTGCTTACATTTGCTAATATCTTATGCTCTACATAACAAACTAAATAACGAATCAAAAAGTCATCACTAATACTATTACGAAATTCATTTTGGATGTACTTAATGGATGAGAAAGCTCGTCCCATAGAAGCAGTAGCAACAAGAAGAATGAGAGTCAACTTGATAAGAAAATAAACAAGTGGCCAAGTTTGATGCAGATCAGACTTAACCAATACTTTAGCAAGACGACCAATTCCCTTCAAGTTGAACAACCTCTTGTCAAAACTACAAGCATAAAGCTATCAAGCTGAAAACTGAGATCCCGAAACTTCTTGCTGTCAAACTTAGTTATATAATATTCAGCCAACATCATTATCTTACTCTTATCAAAACTACCAAATGAATTAACTGAATTCAAACTATCCATACCAAGAAGTAAGTCAGTACTCACAACATCAAAACGATTATTATGCTCTTGAAAATACAAATCAATAAGATCATAAAAAATTTCAACTTGCAAATGATGATAATATGTGACATCAAGAGCTTTACGCTTTGACTTCCGTGAAAAGTAGCTAGCATCTATCTCCGTGATGACTATATCATGCTTATTACAAAAAAGAAGAGACATCATCCATAAATAATTCGAATTCATTATCCCTCATATTTTGTAATCTTTGCTTTGTTTAGAGCAAGAAATCTCATAGCATTGACAATAGCTTGATCTATCATTTATAATGAGGAGCTCAACTCGTTTTTCATCACAAGAACTTTCCACATCAAGTGCAACATAAAGGAAAAATAAAATTACTTAATCGTATTCACAAGATTTTTAGCATCAAGTCTGTCAGTATAATTTGGCCACTCACATCCAATAAATTCAAGCAAATGAATAACTGATAGACATAGAACAATAAGGTTATCAAATGTTCTATAATGAGAACCCCAACGAGTATCACCTAGCCGGTAAATCCCACAGTCTTGATTTAATCCTTACCCAGTATGCACTTCACCTGACATGAGCAACTCCTCTAACTTTTTATCTTGATGTTTTCGAAGCAAATCTATATGCTTAAAAGATTCTCTAGCAATATTCATGGCATGACCAAAAGTACATTCTTGATGTGACATGGAGTATGAGACGAGAGACCCTACACAAACCAACTGACATAGATAGAACACTACATAATAGACAAAAGTAGGAAATCTCATATCAATAGAAGAGTTTGACTTAAAAGCATAAATGTACTCATAGTCCTGACAAGACAATCTAGTACATCAAGAGTGGTTGGGATGTAACTCATACACCACATAGAATACAGAAAAACTAAAGACATAAAAGAATGTAAACAAAGGTGACAAGGTCCTCAGAACATGAGAACTCACCATGAGTCCAATCTACAAAGAAATCCACTAGGCTCGAACGGGAGGAGGAAGATCGTCGGGCCCTACATTTGGAGACAATATAGGCACAAGTATGCATTAGCACATGAAATATGATAAGTATGAGAGATATGAAATAAAACATAAAACATGATCATAAGAGGACATAAAGGAAAACATGATATGCATGACCACGCTAAAACATGGTAAAATCTTTAAAGAAGAACCATAAATCACGAGCATGGTCAATGCATCTTAAATCATATTGAAAACTTTATAAGCCTTTTTAGAAATACTTAGTCATTTTGTGGGATATTTACCATTAACCAACATAGACCATGTGAACTATAAGGTGGAATCCGCTGTGTTGCTCCCACACTAAAAAAATATGTGCTTACATGCCAAGCCTTAAACTTCTAGCTCAGGTGGATCCACTAGATATGTCTTCCTAAGACAAATCCTACGAGGGCACATAGTTAGGGACAAAAAGATTGCTACTAAAGACCCGACCTCCACTAACGGGAGAGCCTCCATCTCAATATCCTCTCGGTGCTAATAACATTCCAATAGAATATTCATATTCATAAACTTATCATCATACATGAAAAAGAAAAATTAAGTTACTAATCTAGGCTTAAATCACAAATCATGCATGTGTGAGAAAACCGTTCACCAATCATGATTCCTTAATATGTGAGAAAATCCTTTCACAATTTTATTAATGTTTACTTTAAAGCAACCTTAGATCATAAACATCATTTAAATCATAAATCATGCATGTCTTTCATAAAATAATATTCGTAAATTCATAACTTTCTTCATAAACGCATATCTTCATAAATTCATAGTCAAAATCATGAATAATACATGGGTTCATATGAAATCAATTGGAAAACATGTAATTGAGTTAAACTAATCATGATACGATCAAAATCAAAAATTGAACCAATACAATTGGAACCTATGAGGAATTGTATGAAAACCTAATCGATTTAATGAAATTGAATTTGTAGAATTGAGAAATATTTGGGACTCAATGGATGAATGGAACCCATTGATGAAACCCTACACATTGGTAATCAAAGCCTAAAAGAAATGGAGGAAAATGAGACTTGAAGCTTGAAACCCTAGTTTTCTTCTTGAACTCAAGAGAGAATTAGAGAAGATGAATCTGGATAGGATTTTGGGTTTTGCGAAAATGAGAGAGTTGGGGAAATTTTAAGAATAGAATGGTAGTTAAAAGACTTAGAATTAGGGTCAAATTGACATAGTATAGGTATAAATGCATAGGAAAAGACCTAAATACCCTTAGAAATAACTGTCAAATGGCTTTCATGGTTTGGACCTACGGTCCGTAGAACTTTCTATGGCATGTACTTATCAACCGTAGAACCAACTTCAAAAACCCGAAATTCCTTCACTTTCCACAAGACCTTCCTACGGTCCGTATACTTCATCCTGTAGAACATACGTTCAAGTCCAACATTTCACCAAGTTTGGGACCCTTCTATGAAACCCATCTATGACCCGTAGTTAAAACTATGACCCATCATGTTCACTTGTAGGTCAAACTTTAGAAATTTGAATTTACCGAATCTCAACCTCATTCCTATGAGTGTCATCTACGACCCGTAGAAACTTCTATGAACTGTAAATTTTTCTCGTAGGACACAATCAGTAGCAAAAACATGAAGTTCTTTCCTTTTTCCATTCCTGAGGTGTTACAATATCTCTCCCTTGGAAACATTCATCCTAGAATGGGACTAAAGCTAGCTTGAATAAACTAGGAGAGAAACTAACAACCCAACGTGAATACAAATCTCATCATAATGCACCTAAACATGGAAATCACTTCAAGATAAATCATAACTTCAAAAATAAAGTTTTCATGAACATACATGCATATGGAAATATGAGAATAACTATAATGCATGAATTTAAAAGAATAAACCATGAGGAACTAAAACCTCAGCCTAGATAGAAGCAAAGGGGAAGAGATGAGGATACTGGGACATCATATCGGCTTCGGCCTCCAAGGTAGCACCCTCAACTAATTAATTCCTCCAAAGAACCTTTATGGAAGAAACTTCTTTATTTCTCAATTTCTGAACTTGATGGCATAAAATCTCAACGGGAGATTCTTCATAAGAGAGATTTACTTTAACACCCAAACTTTCTAAAGGCACAATATACGCTAGATCTCCAATACACTTCTTCAACAAGGATATATGGAATACCGGATGTACCGATGCTAAGTCATTGGGCAACTCAAGTTCAAAAAGAAACTTTCCCAATACACCATAAAATCTGATGTAGGCCCACATAACCGGGACTAAGCTTCCCCTTCTTTCCAAATCTCATCAAACCCTTCATGGGTGAAATCTTCAAATAGACCCAATCATCAACATTAAAATCATGTTCTCTTCCTCTAACATCAGCATAAGACTTTTGTCAACTTTGAGCCATTTTCAACCTTTCGCGAATAAGTCGAACATTTTCCATAGCCTCATGAACTAACTCGGGCCCTATCAAAGCAACCTTACCAACTTCAAAAAAATCTATAGGAGATCTACACCTCCTACCATAAAGAGCCTCAAACGGTGTCATCCCAATGCTAGAATGATAGCTACTATTATACGCAAACTCAATCAATGGCAAATGATCTGTCCAATTACCCTTCAAATCAATCATACAAGCTCTTAACATATCTTTTAAAATCTTAATGGTACACTTGATCGTCCATGGTTAGAGGGTGGAAAGTCGTGCTAAGTTTCACTTAAGTACCAAGACCCTTTTGAAATGACTTCTAAAGTTGAGATGTAAACTGAGTGTCATGCAAATAGATAATGGACAAGGGCACTCCATGCAATCTTACTATTTCCCGAATGTATATGTTGGCAAGCTCTTTAGCCGAGAATAAAGTCCTTACGAGAAGAAAATGAGTCGATTTTGTTATTTGTTCCACAATAGCCCTAATTGAATTAATTTTCAGTGAGTCCGAGGTAAACCCATAATGAAGTCGATATTCAAATCTTCCTACTTCCATGTCGGGATACTAACATTTTGAGCCAACCTACTTAGTTTCTGAGGTCAATCTTCACATAATGACAATTCGGATATTTAGCCACAATTTCATAATATCCTTCTTCATCTCATTTCACTAATAGACTTCTTTATTGCAAATTATGGTACATCTTGGTGGCTCCCGAGTGAATAGAATAGCGAGAACTGTGAGCTTCTATCAGAATATAACTTCTCAATTCATCAACATTTGAAACACATAATTGACCTTGATATCGAAGGACTCCATCTCCCTCTTGGGAGAAAGCCTCAATGGATTTTTTGGAAATCGACTCATTCAACTCAACTAGTACTGGATCAAGATCTTGGTTAGATTTCACATCCAATAAAAAAGATGATTCAGAACCATTAGGAAAAATAACACCACTTCAGTTAAAATCAACCAAGCAAACTTCCAATCGGGACAATCTATGAACATCACGAACTAACTCTTTCTTATCATCCTCAACATGAGCAACACTTCCCATTGACTGTCAACTTAGAGCATCCTGCACCACATTAGCCTTTCCAAGATGATATAGGACACTCATGTCATAATCCTTCAATAACTCAAGCCATCTCTTTTGGCAAAGATTCAAATCCTTTTGAGTGAACACATATTTCAAACATTTGTGGTCAGTAAATACATCTACATGAACACCATATAAGTAATGCCTCTAAATATTTTGAGCAAATACCACCGCCGCTAAATTCAAATCATGAGTTAGGTAATTCTTTTCATACACCTTCAATTTCCTTGAAGTATATGCAATGACCTTCTCATGTTGCATCAGAAGACAATCAAGACCGATTCGTAAAGCATCACATTACACCACAAAGCCATCAAATCATTCCTATAATGTCAATATAAGGGCCGAAGTGAGTATATTCTTCAAATCTTGGAAAATATTCTCACAAGCTTTCGACCATTGAAATTCACCTTCTTTTGAGTCAATTTCGTCAAAGGCGAAGCAACAGAGGAAACTCCTTCCACAAATCATGTATAATACCTGGCAAAGGTCTAGGACAATTCTTAGCCACCTCGGTCTTCTTAGGATCTACTTGAATACCTTCACCGAAGATAATATGGTCAGGTAAAGAAACAGACCTCAACCCAAAACAACACTGGCTAAATTGAGCATACAACTCCCGATCCTTGAGATGTGGCAACACAATCCTCAAATGCTTTAGTAAATCAAGATATCATTGTAAATACTATCATAAGCATATCAATATATTGCTTGAAGATCATATTCATCAAATCCATAAATGTAACCGGGGCATTGGTTAGACCAAAAGATATCACCAAAAACTCATATGACCATACCGTATTTGAAAAACCATCTTCAAAATGTCATTCTCCTTCACCATTAATTGGTGATAATTGGACTGGAGGTCAATTTTAGATAAGTTACTCGCTCCTTGGAGTTGATAAAAAAGTTATCAATTCATAGAATATGATACTTATTCTTAATGGTAACCTTATTCAATTATCGATAGTCAATGCACATTTGGGGAGAACCATCATTTTTCTGAACAAACAGCATCATTGCACCCCATGGTGAGATACTCGATCTTATGAATCCTTTATCCAATAATTCCTGGAATTGATCCTTTAATTCCTTAAGTTTAATCGGATCCATACAATAAGGAGGAATAAAAATAGGTTGTGTATCTGGGAGAAGGTCAATCTCAAAGTCTATTTCTCTTTCAGGAGAAATACAAGGAAGATCATCGGGAAACACTTCTAGATACTCATTAACAATTAGAACTGACTCAATGTAACGCTCCGGAAAATAGTAGACAAAACTAGGGCTAAGTGTGAGGGTTAGAGCCAAGGAAGAGGGCAAGAGCCAAGGAAGAGGACTAGAGCAGCCCACTCTTACCTAGACACTGTCTTACCTTCCACGACCACCACTATGGCTCGTGGCCAAACAAAGGCTGCCCAAAACTCATGGCTGGTGGTGATGACCATAGCTCATGGCAAGGCTCGTGGTGGTGCCTTAGATTTTTTGGGGTTAAGGGGAAGCTTGCCTAGATATTGTATCATGACCACGAGAGGCACCCTGGCATGTAGTAGGCACCACGACTCATGGAGCCTCACGTGAAGGGCTTTTCGCTAGACTTAGTGTTTAGGGTCAATTTCAAATGGTCATATCTCATAGTTCAAAATGAATTAGGTGGGCCATTACTATCCAATTGAAGGTCTTTGAGTCCTATTTCCAACGCCATAGGGTTTGCTCAATTCTGATCTCGGAGTAAAAACTTATGCCCGAAATAGTAAAGCACTGTTAGGCTGATAATTCTTCACGACCCATTTGACGGTCCGTGGTCATGATGACGGTCCGTGGTCATGATGACGGTCCGTGAAGGCATCCATCATGCCATATCGATAGTTTCCAGCAGGGGAACTTATTGGGCCTTTTCCCAATCGTTTTAACTCAAAGATATGTCATTTTTCCCAAGCCTAGGATCCCTATATAAGTTATTTTAAAACCAAAACTCACCCAATTAAGTCATTATATATCAAGACCCAAATCAATTCTAAAAATACTATCCTCTCAAATATTTCTCTCTCTAGGAAACATCCATTGAAGAACAAGAAAAGAGATCAATTAGGGCTTGAAGAAGAGGACCTTTTCATATGATTTTGGTTGGATTCTGCACCTAAGGTATGGTTTCTTTTCATACATGGGTAGTCTTCACCCATAGAGCCCTTCCAAAATTAGATTTCAAATCTCTCAAATTCCTAAAAGTGGGTTTTCATTCAAAGCCATGGATTCCCTTCCAAAAACGATTACAATGACCTAATTGATTTATATTACGATTATATTGATGAATTAATACTGTTTTAATGATGAATTACCCAGGAATCCATGGATTCCCCTTTTTCCCCAAATTGGATCTCAAGTATGGGTGTTGGTTGATACTAGTAGAATGTGATAGAGTTATGTATTTTTGTAATTCTTCCAATTGAGTGGATGTGGGTTGGTTATGATGTAATTGCATGATTTTAGTATGAATATACATGTATTCTTAGTTAACCTAAGATTCTAAGGTAAAATTTATATAGTCTTATGTTATGCAATGAGAGATGCAAATTGAGGGGTTAGATGTGATCTCTTAAGATTGATTAATTTCTTTATGAGTTGCCTTATATTAGGTGATGCAGACATGAATTACTTACAATTGAAGCTTGTAGACATGAATGAACTTGGTTACGGCTTATATGATGGGTCATGGTTAATTAGTATTGAGATTGACTTTATATGATACTAAATGACTATAATTGATCAAGAATAAAACATGTGGTTAGTTTACCTTGAGAATTAGGTTTACATAATGACCATGTGAGGTAATGATTGGGAGTAAAGCTTGTAATATGAAGATGACTTCTAGGGCTATAAGGGTAATAGCTAATATGAATGAGCTATGAATGTTGAGGCTTTAAGAAAAAAGCCATTATGCATGTTGAATTGTATGTGGTATAATTGTGGAAGGACTTTACCCACATGACCTACATTATGAGTATATGAGTTTATACATGCAATAAATGAACTACTTGAATTACGATTATATCCATGTCTACTATAATGAATGATAGATGTGCTGAGCTATATTATCTATGATCGTTGAATGCAATATATGTGAATTATACATGAATGTGATATTATATACATCCTTATGAAGACTTTGAGAGGGAAGTTTCTATGATGCTAATGTTGGTGTTGTGTCATTACAAGGACAACTACACACACTCCATGCATAAACATGAATATTATGTATCTATGGTGTTAAATGAAAGTCTAGTTCTCATATGCACATTTACACATTTCTATGCATGATATGTACATGACCATGATGATCCTATTGTGTTGGTTGAAAGTCCATTCTCATGAAAACACATGATCTTGGTGTGAAAGGCTTACTCACATACTAATGATGATTCTAAGGTTGAAAGTTAGTTCTCACCTATTGAATCCATGAGATTTTATTATGATTATTATGGGTTGTGTTGGATCAAGGAAAAGATACTCCTTCATTTATGTAAATTCAATTCAAAGACTTAAACAAGAAATTTTGGTAAATAATGCTTAGCACCGAGTGGATATGGAAAGTGAGGTAGAGGCCCTCTCGTCAATACAAGAGGCCAGGTTCTCTAAATTATTCTCATGAGATGGAAGCTCCTCCGCCAAAACAATAGGCCAGGTTTCTAGAAGCAATCTCTATATCCCATAACTATGTGCCCACATATGTCTTTAGCTAGTGGATCCACCTAAAAGCTAATACATTTAGTTCTACCTTAGACAAGTAGGACGCCTTCTTTCTGTGTGGGGTTACACGACACTAGATTCCTTGTAGCTCACATGGTCTATGTCAGTTAAGCCTATATTCCCTCTAATGAACAAGAAAGTGAGTTATGTGCTATGGTTCCTCAACAGAATCGACTTAGTATGAGTGGTATTATGGGATTCCATTCATGCATGGCACAAGTGGACCTTTAGAGTAGCTATGTTGTGTTTCTCTTATGTAAATGAACTATGAACATGAAACATGAGCTATGACTAATGACTCCTCAAGAAGATCTACTTCGTGTGAGTAAGGGTATGGGATTTCAGTCATACATGGAACAAGTAGACTTTGAGAGTAGCCATGGTGTGGTTCCATTACATTATGATGATTTATGAATTTATGCATGCTCCATTTGAATGGTTGTTATGATTGACTTTGCTTGACATGAGCTAATGAATATGAATGTTTCTTTGTCTATGAGTATTAACTATGGATGAGACTAATGTATGACAAGTATATGCATGATGACCTAAAAGTGGTACTTAGTGTAGATAGGGTTATGTGATCTTATCTATGCATGGAACAAGTATAACTTAGGGTTACTTATGAGATAATTCTGTTATGATATGGTATTGGTATTTGACTATGTATGTGCATTATGTCTTATGATGATTGATATTGTACTATGTCTATGATTGGAGACTATGCTTATGTTTATGTTGTTACCTTTCATGCTATGATGAACTATCTGTGAGATGTTTTAAGAGTACGTTCTCCAACTAATTCAAAGATGATGTTCAAATTGGCATATAGCATGGTTTCAACTAAAATGTCCCTTTTAGCATGTTTTAAAGGTTTTATACATGGCTTCCATACTTAGTACATTTTTGTGCTAACCCATATTTCTACATTTTCTTTAAGTGTAGGCTTTGGTCCTTGAAAGAGATCTCCTATTGATTCAAGCTTGGAATAGGTCATTCTCCTTGCTAGTTGGTGAGTCCTCAAGATTTGAGGACAAAGAATCTTTACTTAGTAGTTTCTTTTAGTATTTCATTTAAAAACCATTGTAAGGGTTGTGTCCCTAGTTTTAGACTTCAATTGTATTTAAATGGCCAAATGAGACAAAGGTCTAGACTTCCATTCTCTTTTATGAAAGACTTCGATTGTAAGTAAAATTTTAAATTTTGCATTATTCTATGAGTTTTATGTTTATGATATGCTAAGGGTTTGTATGCGACCCCTTTGAGGTTAAGTACCTCGTGGTACATCTAGGGATACCCCTGGGTCGTGACAAACTTGGTATCACAGCATATGATTTTAGTATGATTTTAGGTTGATGTCTTATAAGCCACGTCGATTAGGGTCTTGTTCATAGTGTGAAGTGATGAGTCCACAAATTGGACTCATTTGGGGCTTTATTTTAATAAAATAATGTCCTCAAATGTTTATTTTCTCTCAATACCTGATTAAAATGCTTAAGTTTCAGGTATTTGAAGTTTTACTGGAAGCATGATCACTTATGCGCAAAACGGATCAAACAGGGCTAAAAAAACAAGAAATGAAAGTCTGCGGATCACCGAGTCCAACTTGGTGAATCGCCGAATTGACATGCACCGCCCTTTGTTCTAGTACGGGAAGCCTTGAAGGGAGGGGATCAAAAGGCGAAGAAAAGAGCAGTCGGTGAGTCACTGATTAGTTCTGTGAAGCAGTACTATACCGCCCAATGATCTAGAATATGAGGATGCTGAAGGCAAGACACTGAAGGCGATGAGCTGATTAAAGGGCAGATCGCCGAGTTCATCGGCGATCTCGACTAATGTCGCCGAATGATCCTCCGCAGCAGAATCTGTGAAAACTATAAATACTAGTTAGAGTTGTAGTCTTTGAAGGAACAATTTTAGAGTAAAAATTATTATTAGTCTATAGTATTTTTTTGTATTTTTCTCTCAAGTTTGGAGAGGGTTTTGTGGAGTCTTAAAGAAAAGAGTTCATCTTCCCCAAGCTGGAAGTGGGTCTTCTTTATTATTCTTCCGTAGCTTAATTCAAGGTTTAATTTCTTATACCCAGTTGATTTCTTTATCATGTTAGGTATAATTTCTTATTTCTTGATGTTTGGCTAAAAAAAACCCATTCTTGGGGTGTTATTTAGCAAATATGGGTTGACATTATTGTTGGGTTGCTTGTTGATAGGTTAGATGTATTTTAATGGTGATTTCACCTAGTTTTTGTGGTTTAATCTAAAGGGTTTGTAGTTACAAATACAAAGCCACTCATGTGTTTTTGGCTTGCCAGAGAGAGAGGTCGCGAAACCAAAACCACTAGACTGATGGTCTAGGGAGTGGGTCGAAATGAGTTTTAGCCCGAGAGGGTAAGCCCTAGTCTCATATCCTAACACTCAGCTCGAGAGAGTGAGTGGGGTAAGGCGTAGGCTGGTCTTCATGCGGCAAATGGGTGTCCGAGAGGAACACATTTGAAACGGGGTAAGTTGCCCGAAAGGAATCTTATTTCCATTTAAAGCTTAGCCTAGTTACTATTGTCTTGCGGATTTCCTATTGAAAGCATGTACCCAGTGATTTATCTCAACTTGTATTGTGGCCATATCCCAAGAACCTCCCCATACTTGATTTTCTTGTTTATTTTGTTGTTTTATTACTTGTTACAAAACCCCTTTTGATAATTGACACTTTTGTGTCACATCCTTTAATTTACAATGTATTTTATCGCAAATGTTTTTAGCTACGACTAATTCAAATGAAATTCTAATTGGCTACTGATTCTCGAAATTGCTCCCTTGGGACACGACCCCAACCCTTGGTTGGGTTACTATATTATCAACGATTGTAGACACTCATACCGTAGGATAGTGTCGTTGATCACGATAAGCATCAAAATGGCGCAGCTACCGAGGAGTGGTGTTCTTTGAAAATTCTTAGATTAGTAGAATTTTTGTTCTTCTTAGTCGTAGTTGACTAACTTAACTTGTAGTTTTGTTTTCTTGTCTATATTGAAGTAGATGAAGTGAGTATGGCGAGCAACACTAGGGAGCTAATGGAGTTTCTTCCATTAGAGGTAATGATATTCTGGGAGCGTATCCTCACCTTCAAGCAATTGGAGTGTGACCGGATCCACAAGTCATGGGCAAGGTTTAATGAACTGATCAATCAATGCCCAAATCATGACATTCCCGACATAGCTCTCCTTGATTGTTTCTACAGATGTCTTGGTCCTGGAAATAAGAGGTTGGTCGACCAACTCATTTCGGGAGGCATTCTGAAACAGCCATATGTGATAGCAGCTCAACTGCTTAATCAAATTGTCGAAACGAACCAAGAAGTAGAAAAAGACTTCATGTTGGCCGCCCTAATGACTCAGATGGATGAGTTGGCTAAAAAGATGGTGAAGATCAAAATCAGTGTAAAAGGAAGAATAAATACATCCCTCCTCATGAGCTAAGAAGTCTCAAGGACAATGAGGTTAAACACCTTGAGGGAATGCTCTCAATCATTCTCCACAAGGTGACTGGCAAAGATAGAGAGTTGAAAGGAATGTAGGAAGACATTAAAGGAATGAAGCGAATGATTTGGTCTCATTCTAGAGCTGTCAGCTGCTCGAGAACCTCATGGGCTATGCGTCGCCTGATCTCCACCCACAACAAAATAGGGGGTTGCCTAGTGATACCATGGCTAACCCCAAAAATGGAGTTTGAGTGCTGACTTGCGTCGTGCCACAATGTTAACTAAGGCGCTGCTTGGGAGGCAGCCCAAAGTTTTAATCTTCTTCAATTATTATGTTAGAATAATGGTATGTTGATTCTGTAGGTTAAAATGAGGAAAGTATCGAAAAGTGCAGGTTGGCAAGCTGAAGATCCAGTTGGCAAATTGCAGAAATAGTTGGCGATCCCGCTATTATCCGTTGTTTGGACCTCTACATAAAATGGAGGCCATGTAAAACTCGGCAAGGCAACAACTAATCGGCGTGTCGCCGAGTGGTTCAGTGACCTCGACTAATGTCGCCAAATGGGCAATAACTGGACTGTTTTAAAGGCCAATGGTTTTGAAGTTTGATAAATTTCCATTTCCACTCGATTTGAACTTTCGCAAATCTGTACCTAGTAGGTAATTTTCATTATCTTTACATCTCTGGCATTCTAGTCATCGATTGTTGTTCGAACTAGGGATTACATTGCCTCCTCATATCTCAATATCCATTTTATCGGCATAAAAGAAATGGCTATACCGAAAGTAGCTGGAAGAGATATACCACCTCGACAAACAAGAGCGAAAAATTTCAGGAAAAATACAAAGGCAACAAATCCTCCCAAAATGGATAATGAGGGCAAGAAGCCCAGTGCCCACAAGAGAACAAATCCCCGAAACCCCACTATTCCCTCGTGGAGACATGGATTCTTCACAGCTATCCACTCCTTTTTGGCGGCTCAAGCTGAATCTTCTGAAGAAGCTCCGGGGGGCGATTATCAAATTCCAAGCTGACACATCGGGTACTGATGCCCAGACAGATGGAGCGACAGATTAGCCAGGATCATCTCTTTACCTCCTTCTTTGTATTTCTTATTTTTCCCTTTCAGATTCTGTGTTTATTTGCATTTGAGGACCAATGATTTTATTTGTGGTGTGGTGAGGCTCACCTTTTGTGTGCTTATTTCAGATACTTGTGTTTTGGATAGATTTGGATTTGTCTGTTTTTAATTGTGTTTTTAAAACTGCTTTGTGATTGTTTGAGCTTGTGGCTCCGTTTCCATTTCGATTTAGTTGTAATTGCAAAATGATTTTGACCTTCTGACCCTTCCGAATTTTTTTGAATTTTTCACACATTTTTACCACCCCTAATGAGTTGAATGTGGCTATTCTTTTGCAAACTTTGAGTCTCAGTTTTGATCAATACCGATGACTTGAATAGTGCTCTCAATTGAACGAACATGAATGTACGGCTAAGATGAGGCCAAATGAAGTTGCATAGATAATATATGAACTCTTTGCATCTCGTTGTGATTAGCCATTTATCGAATTGATTCTCTTGTAATGACCGTTGCACACTAGCGAAAGTGTGTAGTCTTGTTTGACTTAAGTGTCGATGCCTTGTGTGATTAGCTTACTTTGAACCATGCATGAATAAACCTAGAATTTGCCCCGTTGGTCTGATTGATTTAGAAAGGTGTCCTCTTGAGATAATCTTAGGCAACTTTAAAGAGTGTGAGCCAAATTTGACATATACCTCTTTTGTGGTCTACCCCTGAGCGTGTGAAACTCTTTTGAACAACCTATGAGCCTTACCTTTCTTTGGAAGAACCTTGATGAACACTAGACCTTACTTGAATCACTACCTACAATCCTCTTGAGTTGTGGTTTAGCGAATAGCCAGTGTTGAAAGGGAAAAGGAGAAGTCAAGAAATGCAAGAAAAGTCCCCCTTAACCCATGATAATGCATAAAAATGGAACCCCTTCAATTCAATTAAACAAAAACAAAAACAAAAAAATGAAATGTGGAATAAAGTACGAAGGGAATCGGATTTCAAACAATCCATGGAGGAGAATAAAAAAGGGTGACTTAGAAGCACTAGAAAAAAGAATTGATAAAGGAAAATAAGGGAATGCCTTGAGAATACCACAACTCATGAGAAAAAAATCATTCAGCCTAAATGACCATACCTTTGCACTCAGCCCCATTACAAGCCTTAGAAAGACCTTTTTGATCTTGAGTAAGCCGAATGAAAAGTCAATTAGAAAATAAGGGCAAACCTATGGGTGAAAACATGCATTGTGTTCCTCTTTTTGAGTGTGAGCATTGTATCTGATTTCTGATCTTAAATTGACTCATATATGTGTTTGAATATGGACTCATTCTTTACTTGAGGGAATTTAGATACTTTTGTTGAGCTTGAACTTGCACAAGTAACAAGTATTGCGAGCATGAGAATCTTTGGTAATGGTGTGTCACAATTTGAATCTTTGAGTACACAAGTTATCCTTGCATAAGTAAATTGAGTCTTGTTGTGTGCATTCATAATTTAGTCTTGTGTAGCATTGTTTGAGGTACCCTATTTGAACTGCTGAACTTGAGTTTGCTTGAGGACAAGCAAAAGTTTAAGTTGGGGGTGCTGATGAGTCCACAAATTGAACTCATTTGGGGCTTTATTTTAATAGAAATAGTGTCCTCGAATGCTTGTTATCTCAATAACTGATTAAAATGCTTAAGTTTAAGGTATTTGAAGTTTTATTGGAAGCATGGACACTTAGGCACAAAACGGAGCAAAAAGGGCTGAAAAGAACAAGAAATGAAAGTCTGCGGATCACCGAGTCCAACTTGAGCGAGTCGCCGAATTGACATGCACCACCCTTTGTTCTAGTATGCGAAGCCTTGAAGGAATGGGATCAAAAGGCGAGGAAAGGAGCAGTCGGTGAGTCACCGATTAGTTCCGCGAAGCAGTACTGTATTGCCCAATGATTTAGAATATGAGTATGTTGAAGGCAAGACACTGAAGGCAATGAGCAGATTAAAGGGCGGATCGTCGAGTTCATCGGCGATCTCGACTAATGTCGCCGAACGATCCTCTGAAGCAAAATCTGTGAAAACTATAAATATTAGTTAGAGTTGTAGTCTTTGAAGAAACAATTTTAGAGTAAAAATTATTATTAGTCTATAGTATTTTTCTGTATTTTTCTCTCAAGTTTGGAGGGTTTTGTGGAGACTTGAAGAAAGGAGTTCATCTTCCCCAAGTTGGAAGTGGGTCTTCTTTATTCTTCTTCTATAGCTTAATTCAATGTTTAATTTCTTACACCCAGTTGATTTATTTATCATGTTAGGTATAATTTCTTATTTCTTGATGTGTGGCTAAAAAACCCCATACTTGGGGTGTGATTTACCAAGCATGGGTTGATATTCTTGTTAGGTCTTGCTTGCTGATAGGTTAGATGTATTTTAATGGTGATTTTACTTAGTGGTTGTGGTTTAATCTAAAGGGTTTGTAGTTGCAAATACAAAGCCACCCATGTGTTTACGGCTTTCCCTAGAGGGAGGTCGCGAAACCAAAACCACTAGACTGATGGCCTAAGGAGTGGGTCGAAATGAATTTCAGCCCGAGAGGGTGAGCCCTAGTCCCATATCGTAACACTCAGCTCGAGAGAGTGAGTTGGGTAAGGCATAGGCTGGTCTTCATGCGGCAAATGAGTGTCCGAGAGGAACACATTTGAAATGGGGTAAATTGCCCAAGAGGGAACTTATTTCCATTTAAAACTTAGCCTAGTCACTATTGTCTTGCAAATTTCCTATTGAAAGATGTACCCAGCGATTTATCTTAACTTGTATTGCGGTCACATCCCAAGAACCTTCCCCATACTTGATTTTCTTGTTTATTTTGCTGTTTTATCACTTGTTACCAAACCCCTTTTAATATTTGACACTTCTGTGTCACCCCCTTTAATTTACAATGTATTTTATCGCAAATGTTTTTAGCTACGACTAATTCAAACGAAATTCTAATTGGCTACTGATTCTCAAAACCACTCCCTTGGGACACAACCCCAACCCTTGGTTGGGTTACTATATTATCGACAATCGTAGACACTCATACCGTAGGATAGTGTCGTTGGTCACGATAAGCATTATGAAGCGCGCCACATTTATGAATTAGAGGCTACAAGATGATTAGGAAATCTCTGTTCTTCATTAATCTTATGTCATGCAATAGAGCTTAACTTTATAGGGTCTTTTTTTCTAATCCTTATTCGGGGATCTACAGGACATGACTACTATAAGAGCTTTGACCGGTGGATTTGAATGTGACTATGCTGATCAAGGAGCTCCTACTCAAGCTCCTCAAGTTCTGGTTGACTTAATGTCTAATGAGAAGATTAGGTATGGTTTCCAATTGTTGACTCAATTCGGGATAGAAGTCCTGGAATTCTATGGGTCAAAGCTGGAGGAAGATCCATTAGAGTTTATAGATAAGGTCTCCAGGATGTTGAACTTTGTGGGAGTGACTCCGATAGAGAAATAGGAATTGGCCACTCATCAATTGAAAGATATTGTTCAAATGTGGTTTAGTCAATGGAAAGAAGCAACGACGGTAGAAGCGGGCCCCATGGAATTGAAAGATTTAAGAATGGTCCCTTGATAGGTTTTGATCTATGGAGATGAGAGAGGCCAAGATACTTGAGTTTATTAACCTTTGCCAAGACAGAATAGGTGTTGAGGAGTATGCTTGGGTGTTCACTAGCTTGTCAAGATATGCTACATCCATAGTGGCCGACCCTAGGATAAAGATGAGTAAGTTTGTGTCGGGTGTATCCGACTTGATAGCAAAAGAATGTAGAATCGTTATGCTTGAGAATTATATGAATATTGATTGTCTTGTGATTCATGCTCAAGGGGTTGAAACGGAGAAACTTGAAGAGAGGTCTAGAGGAACAAGGAGGCATAGACTTGATGATGAAAATTTCACTCAAGATAGGGTGGGTGAACAAAGCTATCCAAGGAAGAGACAAAGGTTTCATGGACAAGGTGATGAGTCCACAATTTGGACTCATTTAGGGATTTATTTTGATAGATTTAGTGTCCTCAAATGCATTTTTTGTGCCAATGAATGATGTAAATCCTTGATTTTTAGGTATTTGGATTTGGGAACAATGCATGGACACTATTGAGAAAAAAAGGAACAAAGCAAGCAAAAGGAATGAAGAAACGAAGACCTGATGTTCGTCGAAGTCATTTGGCCAATCGCCAAATTGCCAAGGTACTACCTAAAGTTACAGTAGCCAGACCAAGAAGAAGTGAAAAAATAAAGGCGAGATAAAGAACAATCGGCGAGTCACCGATCTGTCGACGACACCCGACATACCTCGCCGAGTGGTCTTAAACATTGACACATCAAACTTGTTTAAATTAATTTTGGCCAGAGAGATAGACTCATTCAGAAATGTGAGGAAGATATTACTAAGAGAGAAAACACTACCAAAAGCTTTTCCTGGTAATTTTAGCAAGATTTTCTTAGAGATTTTGTAATAGATAAGATTTTTAGTTGATTTCCTCATATAAGTCTCATTTTGTACTCAACTATGGGAGTGAGGATGGATGTTGATTTCTCTTTTTTCGATATGAGTGGCTAAAACCCTTCTCTTGGGGTTTTGACTATGAAGCCAATTGTTGAGTTTTTCTAAGTGGGTATTGTTTAATTGCAAATAATGGGGTTAATTTGAAGTGGGTCTGAGTTGCTGCTGCGTTTTGAAGTTGTTATGCATATTTAGTGTAACAAGTTTAGTGTTGTGAGCTTGCTCGTGAGAGAGGCACAAAACGAAGGTAGCAAACTTAGCATCCTTAGTAGTGGGTTACCAGGATTTCATCTTGAGAGAGTGAAATACGGAACCTATCCTTTGTATCCAGCTCGAGAGAGTGGATTTGATGAGGACAAAGGGCTGGGCATCTTCCGATTAGTGTTGAAATTCGAGAGAATTCAGCATAGAAAAGGTAATTGTTCAAAAGAAAGTTATCTTATAAATGGCCTGACCTACCCACAACAAATTACCCTAGTATGAGCATCCACATTCACTCGCTAAAGTAAAATTCGACAATTGGCTGGTTAATTCCTCAAGTTCTACTTTACTATTAGTGTATTTCGTGTTGATTCATGAAATTGGAGTGAAATTTCACATTTGAAACTCAAACCCTAAAGGTGTAACAAACGTTTCATTGAAGAGATTGTTTTCACAACTTCATCTTTGAATTTAAAGGAAACACTACTCCCTTGGGACTCTACCCCAACTCACTTAGTTGGGTTATATTACTATTGAACAATCGCTGACACTTAGTATTGGATGAAGTGTCTTTGATAGTGTTTATGAAAATGGCACTACTGCCGGGGAGTAGCGTTACGTAGAATTCTTTGATTGAAGATTTGACACTCTCAAATTTATTGTCGGTAGTTAAGTTAGCTTTGGCTGCTTTGTGTAAGAGTTGGCTGGACTACTTAGAAGTGAACATTAGTGAAGAAGATATGAATGATAGCCAAGCAGGGCATCAGGATGGTGTAGACGATCTCATTAGTGTCAACAACCCAGCTTAATCAGGTGGAATGGGTGCAATTTGCATCCCGCAAGATGATGAGAATGCGATGATTGAAGTCACTAGTACCACTCTTCACTAACTCCAAATGAGGGGATTATATGAAGGTCTAGATCACAAAGACCTGCATGAGCACGTAAGAAATTTTACAGAGGTTTGCAGTCCTTTTTCATTCAAAAATGTGTCACAAGAGTCAATCCGGATGCTGTTATTCCCACTGTCCTTAATGGGAGAAGATATTAAGTGGTTAGCGGAGTTACCAAACAATTCCATCACATCATGGGAGGAGCTGATTATAGCATTTAACACCAGGTTCTTTCCTCCATCAAGAATGATGAAACTTAGAGAAAAAATTCAAGGTTTCAAGCGATGGGAGGGGGAACCCATCCATGAAACGTGGGTGAGGTTTAAGAAACTCCTACTTAAATGCCCAACTCATGGGTTACCAAACGATTTGTTACTTCAATATTTTTACCGAAGTCTTGATTTGGTTAGAAAATGAGTGGCTGATCAATTGGTACGAGGAGGAGTAATGTTACAATCATTTGAGGTAGCTTCGTTTCTTATTGATGACATGACTAGAATAAACAAAGTGTGGTACACCCAAGAAGATCAAGTCTCTCCATTTTGTTTTAGACTAATGCAAGAACAACTTGATAAACAGAGAGAGGGATGAAAATATCAAGAAGATGTTGACCCTAATGGAATTTCTACAAGAGTACGTGAAGGGGACCTGTGGAGTGTTTAGTGTTGAGGAGGGTTCTTCTTTCGGTTACTCAAGACCGAGGGAGAATCAAGGTTGGAGCTCCAAGAGATATGAGTAGGGTTTCCACCCACGCTATCTACAATGAGGCGGAAATCAAGGTTGGAACTATCACAAGGGAGAAGAACAAAGGAGATACTATCAAGATTGGGCTGAGCAAAATTATTATTGGAGAAGGGAAGATGATCACGATGATAACCATACTCACTCGAGTGAAAGCCCCAAATCAAAAAGGAGTGCAAGTAGTCCCCGGGTGAATGACTTGTTGTCACGTATACTTGATAAGGTTGAAGGTTCAGATGATTTGTTGAAAGGGATGAAAGATGACTTTTCATCATTGAACAGTAAAGTGAACTATCATGCCGATTCCATCAAGATACTTGAAGGACAATTAAGTTTATTATCAACTCAATTGAAACCACAGATGACGCTGGAAGATGACGCTAGAGGGTTGGTTATAGTTACTCGTAGCAGAAAGGTGGAAATAGGTAATGTGATGGGAAATGAAGATGCTCAAAAGCATAAAGAAGATAAAGGCATGGAGGAACAAGAGTTACTTAGCCATCGAAGCATTGCCAAAGAACCACAAAAGGGAGTGGAACAACATGTTTAAAGTCCAAAAGTCATGCAACCTCTTCCCAAAATAGCTCCCCCATTTCCCCAACGTTTGAAGAAGAATAATGAAGATGAGAAGTTCAAGAAGTTATTATCGGTGTTTAAGACATTGTCAATTAATCTCTCTCTTGTAGAGGCATTGTTAGAAATGCCGGGATATGCCAAGTTTATGAAAGAGTTAGTACCAAAGAAAAGGAACTTGTATTTTGAGACAATTGAAGTTTCCCATAGTTGTAGTGCATTTATGACTAAGGAGTTGATAAAAAAGAGAGAGGATCCTGGGGCATTCACAATCCCTTGTACGATTGGCATGCTTCAGTTCGCTAAAGCTTTATGCAATTTGGGGGCAAGCATCAACTTGATCCCCTATGTGATCTACAAACAACTTGGGTTGAGTGAACCAAAGGCAACCACAATGAGACTCTTAATGGCTGACTGTTCAATCAAACATCCCGTGGGAATACTTTATTACATTTTGGTGAAGGTTGATCGGTTCATTTTCCCAGCCGATTTTGTCATTCTTGATTGTGAAATAGATGCTGAAATTCCCATTATTTTGGGAAGACCATTCTTAGCAATCAGAAGAGCATTGGTGGATGTTGAAAGCGGAGAGTTGAAGTTTCGGGTGAACGAAGATGAAGTAACCTTCAAAGTTTGTAAGTCAATGAAACACCCAAGTTATATTCATGTGGTGTCTACCGTTGATGTTATCGATGAGGCAGTGGCTTGCGTGAGCCATTTGATGTGCATGAGTGAACCACTTGAAGATGTGCTTGCTAACTACGATGAATTTGAAATTCAAGAATATGAAGAGGTAGTAGTTGCTCTTTCAGACTTAGGAGGATATTCAAAGACTCCATTGAAATTGGATATTAATTTGAAAAATAGAGAGAGTCCTCCCGCAAAGCCATCAACAGAAGAACCACCACACCTGGAATTAAAAGCACTTCCCCCCATCTCCGGTATGCTTTCTTCGGGGGAAATAACAATCTACCGGTGATTATTGCGGCTGACTTGCTTGAATGGTAGGACAAATTGCTTCATGAGGTGTTACAAAGGCATATCAAAGCTATAGGTTGGACCATAGCTGATATAGTGGGCATTCCTCCCGGTATCTGTAATCACAAAATTCAGCTTGATAGTGAGTGTAAACCGAGTGTTGAACATCAACAGAGATTGAACCCACCAATGCAAGGAGTAGTGAAAAAGAGATAATAAAATGGTTAACGCAGGTGTGATCTACCCTATTGTTGATAGCAAATGGGTAAACCCGATGCAATGTGTGCCAAAAAAGGGGTTATCACAATGGTCTCGAATGAAAAGGGGAAACTTGTGTCTATGAGGCCGGTGACGGATGAAGGGTATGTATAGATTACCGGAAGTTACACTCATGGACTGAAAGAGATCACTTCCCTATGCCCTTCATGGATCAAATGCTTGATCGACTCTCAGAAAAAGGTTTGTATTGATTTTTGGATGGGTATTCGGGTTACAACCAATCTCCATTGCACCGGAAGACCAAGAGAAAACCACCTTCACATGTCCCTATAGGACTTTTGCCTTTAAAAGGATGCCATTCGGATTATGCAATGCCACGGCAACCTTCCAACGGTGCATGTTATCGAT
Organism: Solanum gracilifrons; assembly: GCA_029582605.1. Classification (NCBI taxonomy): domain Eukaryota; kingdom Viridiplantae; phylum Streptophyta; class Magnoliopsida; order Solanales; family Solanaceae; genus Solanum; species Solanum gracilifrons. The sequence continues at coordinate 49,735 of JAJOOH010004458.1, forward strand.
TTTTGCCGACATAGTAGAAGATTCAATGGAGGTATTTATGGATGACTTCTCAGTTGTGGGTGACACTTTTGAGACATGCTTAGAAAACTTAGGACTAGTTCTCCAAAGATGTGTGGAGTCGAACTTGGTCTTAAAGTGTCACTTCATGGTTAAAAAAGGAATAGTACTTGGTCACAAGGTGTCGCAAAAGGGGATGGAGGTTGATAAAGCGAAGATTGAAGTGATTGAAAGATTACCACCACCAATTTCGGTAAAGGGGGTTCGTAGTTTCTTAGGACATGTCGGTTTCTACCAAAGGTTCATCAAAGACTTCTCAAAGATTCCACATCCTTTATGCAAACTCTTAGAGAAGGAGGTGAAATTCCAATTTCGTGACGCTTGTATGGTGGATTTTCGGTGCTTCAAGGAGAAATTAGTATCTACCTCGGTCATTATTAGTTCCTGATTGTTCAGAATCTTTTTAAGTAATGTGTGATGCAAGTGGAACGGCATTGGGTGTTGTGCTGGGGCAGAAATGCAAAAACCTTTTTCACCCAATTTATTATGCAAACAAAACTCTAAACAGTGCTCAACGTAACTATACTGTTACTGAACAAGAGTTGCTTGCAGTATTCTATGCATTTGAGAAATTTCGGGCATACTTGTTAGGCACTAAAATAATTGTTTACACTGATCATGTTGCACTCCATTACCTAATGGCAAAGAAAGATGCAAAACCAGGGTTTATAAGGTGGGTGTTATTATTGCAAGAATTTGACTTTGAGGTCAAAGATAGAAGAGGTTGCGAAAATCAGGTGGCTGACCACTTATCAAGGTTAGAGGGCAAGAAGAATGACGAGCCTAAGGTTGACATAGACGATTCCTTCCCCGATGAACAAGTGTTTGCAATAACTCTCAAACAAATTCCATCGTATGCAGATTTTTCCAATTACATAGTGTGTGGATTAATGCCGGATGAGCTGAAATTCTACCAATAAAAAAGGTTCATGTTCGACGTTAAAAAGTACCTTTGGGACAAACCATACTTATTTTGAGAGTGTGCAGATCATATCATTAGGCGGTGTGTTTCGGAAGAAGAGGCGGTAGAAATTCTCCATGCTTGTCATGTTTCACCGGTTGGGGACCATCATAGCGGTGCGTGTACAGCCGCTAAAGTTTTCCAAAGTAGATATTACTAGCCATCCCGATACATATATGCGCATGAATTTGTGAAGAAGTGCGCTCAATGTTAGAAGCAAGGTTGAATGTCTAAATGACACGAGTTACCCCTTACTCTCATTTTAGAAGTTGAGCTATTTGATGTTTGGGTAACCGATTTCATGGGACCATTTGTAAGTTCCTTTGGTAATAAGTATATCTTGGTGGCCGTAGATTATGTTTCTAAATGGGTGGAAGTTGTTGCACTTCCAAACAATGAAGGGAAAATTGTGGTTCAATTTCGGAAATACTACATCTTTGCCAGATTCGGTACTCCTCAAGCTATTATTAGTGATGGTGGATCCCACTTTTTCAATAAATGGTTCTCAGCTACATTTAGTAAGTATGGGGTGAAACACAAGGTAACTACTCCATATCATCCCCAAACAAGCGGTCAAGTTGAAGTGCCAAATCGGGAGATCAAGAGCATCTTGGCTAAGATAGTGAATGATAATAGGACTGATTGGTCTCGAAAGCTTGATGACACACTATGGGCATATCACACCGCATACAAAACTCCAATCGATATGTCTCCATTTCAGTTAGTTTTTGGGAAGTCTTGCCATCTACCAGTCGAGTTAGAACATAAAGCAATGTGGGCATTGAAAGCTCTGAATTTGGACTGGACAAAAACCTCAAAAGAGAGAGTAGAGCAGTTAAACGAGTTGGATGAATTTAGGTTTAAAGCTTACGAAAGTTCAGCTCTCTACAAGGAAAAGATGAAGAAGTGGCATGATGCAAAGATACTTAAGAGAGAGTTCAATGTGGGAGATTAGGTGTTACTATACAACTCCCGACTTAGACTCTTTCCCGGAAAACTCAAGTCCAAATAGTCAGGACCATTTAGAGTAATAAGAGTATTCACCAATGGTGCCATAGAAGTTGAGGGTCAAGAAGGACCTGCATTTAAGATGAATAAGAAACACTTAAAGTTATGCTTTGGAGAGTGCTAGGAGATCTTTTTGATTGAGGTGGTGTATCTCAAATATGTTTGAGAGCATTTACACGTCGTGCCATGACGTTAAATAAGGTGCTTCTTGGGAAGAACCCAAGTGTTAGTGTTTTTAAATAATGTGTGTGTTGATTTTGCAGGATATGGATCATGAGCGAGACAAAAGTGTTATTGGCGAGTCACCGAACCCATTCGACGAGCTCAAATGGGTCCGCCTTATGGACCTAAAAAATAGGGCTGAGACTCTAGAACATTCGGCGGGATACATTCACTATTCCCAAGTCGCCGATGTGCTTAGGCGATGCGACTTTCCTCACCATTTTGCTTTCGACGTTGATTACGTCCCTCAAGGATCGTCTGGCAATATTCTGAGTCCATTATGCTAGTGGTCGAACGGTTTGGTGACCTCCTACATCTTCGCCAATCTGCCCTTCTCTAGGAGTGCAGTCCACTGGAACTAAGGGCGATCTGCAGAACATTAGGTGCATCGCCACATCATTCGGTGTCTGGTTTACTCTCTCGCCAACTGGGCGTTTAGTAAAGATTACAGGTTCCCCCGCTCTACTTATTTACATACTAAAATGTTTTCATTTCTTATTAGTCTTTCTTTATTATTCTTATTTTGTTTTATTGGTCAGTGTCCTTAACGAACCTCCTCCTCTTTATGCAATCTCTCCTGTTTGTGAATGTGGTTGTTCTCTTACAAATTCGAGTATCAGTTTTGATCAATACCGATGACTTGAATAGTGCTCATAATATAACAAAAATGAATGTGCGGCTACAATGAGGCCAAATGAAGTTGTATAGATAATATGTGAACTCTTTGCATCTCGTTGTGACTAGCCAAGTATCAAATTGAGTCTCTTGTGATGAGCATTGCACTCTAGCGAAAGTGTGGAGCCTTTTTTTGACATTGGTGTCTATGCCTTGTGTGATGAGCTTACCGTGAACCATATGTGATGACATTTAGAATTTGCCCCGTTGGTCCGGTGGACTAAGTAAGGCAATCTCTTTATATGATCTTAGGCAACTTTGAAAAGTGTGAAACAATTTGATAGATACCTCTTTTGTGGCCTACCTTGTGAGTATGTGAACCCTTTTTGAACACCCTTTGAGGCATTAACCTTTTCTTAGAAGAAACTTGATAACATTGTGACCTTTCTTGATCTGTTATCCATAATCCTCTTGATTTATGGTTTGTTTGAATAGCCAACTTAGGCCAAAAGCCTAAGTTGGGGGTGTGGTGAAAAGAGAAGGTAAATCAACAAGTGAAAGAAAGTCCCCTTTGACCCATGGTTTTGAGAAAAATGGAATTCCTCCATAGAAAAAAAAGAGGGAAAAAGAAGAAAAAAAAATGAAAAAGTTGTGCAATATAGGTGTGAAGATACAAAGAAAATGGGGTTTCCAACAGTCCATGGAAAACGAATAATGGGATGAATTGTGAGCACGAATGAAAATGATGAATAAAAGGAAAGGAAGTGTTGTTCATACCACATTTCATGAGGTCTATATCCATTGAGCCTAAATTACGATACCTTTGCACTCAGCCCCATTACGAGCCTTGAAAAGACCTTTTTTATCTTGAGTGAGCTGAAGCAAGTGTTGATTGGAAAATATGGGCAAACTTATGGGTGAAATCATGCATTGTGCTCATCTTTGTAAGTGTGAGCGTTGAATTTGATACCAGAGCTTTGAATTGTGAACCATTGTGTGTGAATATGGAATCATTCTTTGTGCGAGGGCATTTGAGTATCTTTGTTGAGCTTGAACTTGCGTTTGAAGCAAGTATTATGAGATTGAGATTCTTTGATAATGGTAAGTCACAATTTGAATATTTGAGTGCACAATTGATCTTTGCATGAGTAAGTTGAGTCTTCTTGTGTGCATTCATGATTGAGTCTTGTGTAACACTGTTTGAGACATCCTTTTTGAACTGCTGAACTTGTGTTTTACTTGAGGGCAAGCAAAAGTTTAAAGTTGGGGGTGTTGATTAGTCCATGATTTGGACTCATTTAGGGGTTTATTTTGATAGATTTAGTGTCCTCAAATGCATGTTTAGTGCCAATGAATGATGTAAATCCTTGAATTTCAGGTATTTGAATTTGGGAATGATGCATGGACACTATTGAGCAAAAACGGAACAAAGGAAGCTAAAGGAATGAAGACCTAATGATCGCCGATGTCATTCGGTGAATCGCCAAATTACCAAGATACCACCTAAAGTTACAGTAGCTAGACCAAGAAGAAGTGAAAAATGAAGGCGTGATGAAGAACAATCGGCGAGTCGCCGATCTGTTGGCGACGCCCGACTTACCTTGCCGAGTGGTCTTAAACATTGACACATCAGCCTTGTTTAAATTAGTTTTTACCAGAGAGAGAAACTCATTCAAAAACGTGAGGAAGAAATTACTTAGAGAGAAAACACTACCAAAAGCTTTTCCTGGTGATTTTAGCAAGATTTTCTTAGAGATTTTGTAGTAGATAAGATTTTTAGTCGATTTCCTCATATAATTCTCATTTTGTACTCAACTATGGAAGTGAGGATGGATGTTGATTTTTCTATTTATGATATGAGTGGCTAAAACCCTCCTCTTGGGGTTTTGACTATGAAGAAAATTGTTGAGTTTTGTTTAGTCGATATTGTTGAATTGCAAATAATAGGGTTAATTTGAAGTTCGTCTGAGTTGCTGCTGCGTTTTGAAGTTGTTTTGCATATTTAGTGTAACAAGTTTAGTGTTGTGACCTTGCTCGAGAGAGAGGAACATAACCAAGGTAGCAAACTTAGCATCCTTACTAGTGGGTTACCAGGATTTCAGCTTGAGAGAGTGAAATACGGAACCTATCCTTTGTATCTAGCTCAAGAGAGTGGATTTGATGAGGACAAAGGGCTGGGCATCTTCCGATTAGTGTTGAAGTTCGAGAGAATTCAACATAGAGAAGGTAATTGTTCGAAAGAAAGTTATCTTCTATATGGCCTGACCTACCCACAACAAATTACCCTATTGTGAGCATTAACATTCACTCGCTAAAGTAAAATTTGACAATTGGCTGGTCAATTCCCCAAGTTCTACTTTACTATTTGTGTATTTCGTGTTGATTCGTGAAATTGGAGTGAAATTTGACATTTGAAACTAAAACCATAAAGGTGTAACAAGTGTTTCATTGAAGAGATTTTTGTCAAAACTTCATCTTCGAATTTAAAGGAAAAACTACTCCCATGGGACTCGATCCCAACTCACTTAGTTGGGTTATATTACTATTGAACGATCGCTGACACTTAGTATTGGATGAAGTGTGTTTGATAGCGTTTATCACAAAGCTCTTCTAAGGTTCCCCCAAGGTTTAAACAAAAGAGGGTATCTAACCCTAAGTCCCAAGACAAGGATGGTAGAATCATATTCCCTATTTGTGCTAGGTGTGGAAAAAGGCATGATGGTAAGTGTCTAGCCAGCACGAAGGGTTGTTATGGTAGTAGTGATAAAGGTCACAAAATGAGGGATTTCCTGGTGCTAAAGGCTAGAGGAAGAGAGGGTAAGCAAGTTCCTCTTAATGGTTCCGGTATGTGTTTTATGCTTTATTAGATTCCGGTATTACTTGTCTTTTGTGACTTGATATGCTAGACCTTGATGTTACCCTTAGTGTGAATGGGTTTCATTGTTGCTTTATGATAATTATGGTAGAACCCTACTTGGCCATTTTGAGTTTTGATAGGTGGGAAAGTTTGACGAAAAGGGTGTTTGAGTAATGCCTCTATGTGTTGAGTGAATGGACTCCTCTAAAAGGGTCGAAGGGTAATTCACCATGGTCTAGAATCACCTTGGGTGATAGATGTGAAGGATTAGTGATAACTTGGGCCGACCTTAGAGTTGAAAGAGATGGTATGCTCAGATAGTAAGGTCATTCACTGTCCTTGGTGCCCATGATTTAGATTGTCTTGGAATTCTCACCTTGAGAAGTACATTGAATTAGGGAAGTTTAGTCCTGGTTTTGTAGGCTCATATGAAATCTTAAGTGGAGTTGGTAAGGTTGAGATGCATTGTTAGACCTCTACTGGTTTTAGAACCCGGCAAGGCTACCATGAGTTTTAGCTATGTTGAGGATTGGTTGAAAAAAGTGGTAATTGAGGTTTTAGTAGGGGGACTTCTCCCAAGGGGGAGATAGTATGTTTAGATATCAAGATTTTGAGAGTCCCGATATCCTCATCTCTTTCTTCTACTCCTATTCTAGCTTGAGACAAAGAGTTCCTTGTGACTTGTTTCAATTTGGAGACATGTGTGATTTATGTGTTTTCATGATCTCCTTATGTTTTGCATGTTCTTGAGAGAATTCGTGTTAATAATAAAATGAGTTTTCATGATTTATGTTCCTCATGATGTTGTGCATTTTGGTATGATGATGACATATTTGACTTCATGGGATGATTTGATGAACATGCTTTGTATGTTTTTGATGAAATGGCATATTGGCTCCATAATGTTGTACATGTTGAGCTTGCTTTCAATTGGAGAAGATAGCTCCTCCTATGACTATATGACAGATGATGTTTGGAAGAGTTAGTATAGGCTTACTCCCAAAGGGGCATATGGTGTGCCTAACTAGCAATATTATTATGTGTTGGTGTTGCCATGACTTCCTTCTATAATGCATATTCATGAAAACTTGTGCCTTGAAAGAAAATGAGTTTATGTGAATTGTTTTTCCTCAATGATGTAATGCATTTAGTATGAGTGTCTATTGTACATCATGAGAATAATATATGAGCATGCTTTTGTTAGGAGTTGAGAAATTCCTCCTTGAATAAAATATTTTTCGAGAGTAAATTACATATGAGCTCCATGAGAGTATGTTGAGCATGTTATGACTAGGAGATGGTAGTTCCTCCTTGAACATGACTAGTTATTAGGATTTCATGCATAATGGGTTTGTAGATGTAGTTCCTACTTTCTTGTATTGCATTGAGTACATTGAAATGGAGTTGATGTTTCCTCCTATGATTTGTGCATTATATTGATGTGTCATGCTTGTTGGGCTGCTAGTCTTGTGTCTATAAATCCGTAAGGTGTATAAAAGTGTCATTCGAGGACGAATGTTCCCAAGGGACGGATAATGTAACACTCTGGGAAATAGTAGACTAAACTAGGGCTAAGTGTGAGGGTTAGAGCCAAGGAAGAGGGAAATAGCCAAGGAAGAGAACTAGCGCAGTCCACTCTTACATGGACACTGCCTCACCTTCCACGACCACCACCACGGCTCGTGGTGTGGCTCGTGGTGGGTTAGGCAGTGGGTAAACAAAGGCTGCCCAAAACAGCCCCCTCTAGACTAGCCACTTCACGGCTCGTGGTGATGACCACGGCTCGTGGGAAGGCTCTTGGTGGTGCCTTAGATTTTTAGGGCTTAAGGGGAAGCTTTCCTAGCTACTGTATCATGACCACGAGAGACACCACGGCTCGTGGAGCCTCACATGAAGGGCTTTTCACTAGACTTAGAGTTTAGGGCCAACTTCAAATGGTCATATCTCATAGCTCAAAACGAATTAGGTGGGCCATTACCTATTCAATTAAAGGTCTCTGATTCCTCTTTCCAACGCCACTGAGTTTGGCCATTTACGATCTTGGAGTAAAACATTATCCCCGAAATAGTGAAGCACTGTCAGATTGATAATTCTTCACGACCCATTTGACGGGCCGTGGTGATGATGACGGTCCGTGAAGGCGTCCATCATGCCATTTCGGCAATTTCCAGCAGGGGAACTTATTGGGTCTTTTTCCAATCATTTTAACTCAAAGATATGTCGTTTTGCCGAAGCCCCGGACCCCTATATACGTCATTTAAAACCCAAAACTCACCTAATTAAATCATTATATCTCAAGACCCAAATCAATTCTAAAAATATTCTCCTCTCAAATATTTCTCTCTCTAGTAAACCTCCATTGAAGAACAAGAAAAGAGATCAACTAGGTCTTAAAGAAAAGGACTTTTTCATATGAATTTGGTTGGATTCTACACCTAAGGTCTGTTTGCATTTCATCTATGGGTAGTCTTTGCCAATAGAGACCTTCCAAAAATAGATTTCAAATCTCTCAAATTCCCAAAAGTGGATTTTCATTCTAAGCCATGGATTCCCTTCCAAAAAAAATTTCCAATGCCCTAATTGATTTATATTATGATTATATTGATGAATTACTATTGTTTTAATGATGAATTACCCAAGAATCCATGGATTCCCCTTTTTCCCCAAATTGGATCTCATGTATGGGTGTTGGTTGATACTAGTAGAATATGATAGAGTTATGTATGTTGTAATTGTTCCAATTGAGTGGATGTGGGTTTATTATGATGTAATTGCATGATTTTAGTATAAATATACATGTATTCTTGATTAACCTAAGATTCTAGGGTGAAATTTATATAGTTTTAAGGTATACCATGAAAGAGGAAAATTGAGGGGTTAGATGTGATCTCTTAAGATTGATGAACTTCTTTATGAATTTCCTTAGATTAGGTGATTTAGACATGAATTACTTACAAGTGAAGCTTGTAGACATGAATGAACTTGATTAGGGCTTATATGATGGGTCATGGTTGAGTAGTGTTGAGATTGACTTTATATGATACTAAATTACTATAATTGATCAAGAATGAAACATATGGTTAGTTTACCTTGAGAATTAGGTTTACATAATGACCATGTGAGGTAATGCTTGAGAGTAAAGCTTGTAATATGAAGATGACTTCTAGGGCCTTACGGGTAATAGCTAATATGAAAGAGCTATGAATGTTAAGGCTTTAAGAAGAAAGCTACTATACATGTTGAATTGTATGTGGTATAATTGTGGAAGGACTTTACACACATGACCTACATTATGAGTATATGAACCTATACATACAATGAATGAACTACTTGAATTACGATTATATCCATGTCTACTCTAATGTATGATAAATGTGTTGAATTATATGGTCTATGATCCTTGAATGCAATATATGTGAATTATGGATTGTGATATTATGTACATGCTTATGAACACTTTGAGAGGGAAGTGTCTATGATGATAATGTTGTTGGTGTATCATTGCAAGGACAACTACACACACACCCACTCCATGCATAAACATGAATATGATGTATCTATGGTGTTAATTGTAAGTCTAGTTCTCATATGCACTTTTACACATTTCTATGCATGATATGTACATGACCATGATGATCCTATTGTGTTGATTGGAAGTCCATTCTCATGAAAACACATGATCTTGGTGTGAAAGGTTTACTCACATACTAATGATGATTCTAAGGTTGAAAGTTAGTTCTCACCTATTGAATCTATGAGCTATTATTATGATTATTATGGGTTGTGTTGGATCAAGGATAAGATACTCCTTCATTCATGTAAATTCAATTCAAAGACTTAAACAAGAAATTTTGGGAACAATGCTTAGCACCGAGTGGATATGGAAAGTGAGGTACAGGCTCTCCCATCCATACAAGAGGCCGGGTTCTCTAAATTATTCTCATGAGATGGAAGCTCCTCCGCCAATACAATAGGTCAGGTTTCTAGAAGCAATGTCCCTATCCCAAAACTATGTGCCCACATAGGTCTTTAGCTAGTGGATCCACATAAAAGCTAATACATTTAGTTTTATCTTAGGCGAGTAGGACATCTTCTTTCGGTGTGGGGTTACACGACACCGTATTCCATGTAGCTCACATGGTCTATGTCGGTTAAGGCTATATTCCCTCTAATGAAAAAGAAAGTGAGTTATGTGCTATGGCTCCTCAATAGGATCTACTTAGTATGAGTGATATTATGGGATGCCATTCATGCATGGTACAAGTGGACCTTAAGAGTAGCTATGGTGTGTTTCTCTTAGGTAAATGAACTATGAACATGAAACATAAGCTATGATTAATTGCTCCTCAAGAAGATCTACTTAGTGTGAGTGAGGGTATGGGACTTCACTCATACATGGCACAAGTAGATTTGAGAGTAGCCATGGTGTGGTTCCATTACATTATGATGATTTATGAATTCATGCATGCTCCATTTGAATTGTTGTTGTGATTGACTTTCATTGGCATGAGCTAATGAATATGAATGTTTCTTTGTCTATGAGTATTAACTGTGGATGAGACTAATGTATGACAAGTATAAGCATGGTGACCTAAACGTGGTACTTAGTGTAGATAGGGTTATGGGATTTTATCTATGCATGACACAAGTATAACTTAGGGTTACTTATGAGATAGTTCTATTATGATGATATGGTATTGGTATTTGACTATGAATGTGCATTATGTCTTATGATGATTGATATTGCACTATGTCTATGATTGGATAGGCTTATGTTTATGTTGTTACCTTTCATGCTATGATGAACTATATGTGAGATGTTTTAAGAGTACGTTCTCCAACTATTTCAAAGATGATGCTCAAATTGGCATATAGCATGGTTTTAACTAAAATGTCCCTTTTATCATGTTTTAAAGGTTTTATGCATGGCTTCCATACTTAGTACATTTTTGTGCTAACCCATACTTCTACATTTTCTATAAGTGTGGGGTTTGGTCCGTGGAGGTGATTTCCTATTGGTTCAAGCTTGGAATAGGTCATTCTCCTTGCTAGTTGGTGAGTCCTCAAGTTTCGAGGACGAGCATCTTTACTTAGTAGTTTCGTTAAGTATTTGCATCCTTACTTAGTAGTTTCGTTAAGTATTTCATTTGAGAACCATTGTACGGGCTGTGTCCCTAGTTTTAGACTTCGATTGTATTTAGATGGCTAAATGAGACAAAGGTCTTGACTTCCATTCTCTTTTATGTAAGACTTCGATTGTAAATAAAATTTTAAATTTCGCATTATCTATGAGTTTTATGTTTATGATATGATAAGGGCTTGTATGCGACCCCTTCGGGGTCAACTAAGCCGTGTTACGTCTAGGGGTACCCTGGGTCGTGACACTCAAGAGTAGGGGTTTTGGAATATATATCCCTAACCCAAACAATATGATAAATGCAACCCTTAGAAACCATCTTCCTAGCTTTTAGGCAAGATATAAATTGACCCTTAAGAACATGATTTACCCCTTTCCATGACATGATAAGTTAGTTCGGAACCTTGAAGGTGACCAATCGGGTCCTACAATTTATTGTGGCATAACATGCATGGAGCCAATCCATCCCAACAATAACATCAAAATCTAACATATCAAGTTATACATGATCAACATAAGTGACTCTATGAAAACATAAATAGGACAATTTCTATAAACTCTCTCAGCAACGATAGAATCACCAATGGGAGTAGAGACATGATAGGGAATTGAAAGGATTTCGGGACCAATATAAATTCTCATGGCCAGATATGTGGACACCCAATTTTGGACCTCCACAATATAGATTAATCACCGAGCTTCTTCAATTTCAAACAATTTAGAATATTAGAAAATTTCAAAAAAAAATAGTTTGCAAGTTATTTTAAATAGTTTGTCACCCTTTTTTTTTATAAATATATATGTTTTAGATAATTATTTATATAATTAGTATATTTTATGAATATTCAAAAATCATTTCAAAAGATTTTATTTTTACTTAAGTATTAGCTTATTTAATTATAGTTTATATTTTTTGAATTAATTATTTTATTTTGTTAAGAATAAGAAGCTCGCTAATTAATTATATTAATTTAAATTTTAGTCAAATTCTCTAAATTTGTCAAACTTGTCAATTCCCATTGGCCATAACTGGAATTCATGTGACCATTTTCCTATTACAAGTCTAGCCAATTCTATTTCACCTTTAACCCTTTCTATCTCACAAAATTGGGCCATCTTCGACCTACTCCTTCAAGTCCAAATCCAACCTGAATTCCAATTTTTCAACGATCTCCAATATTCTGAGTTGAGCCCATTCAAGCAACCCAATCTCTATCATAACAGTCCACCAATTCTCTTACACACTCAACAGAAACACAAAGACCCAACAACAATACAATTTCAATACAATACATACAACATACACGATCCCACCCCATACTCGTTTTTCTTCTTTTTCTTCTTCTTCTTCACATGAAAACATCAAGAACGAGCCCAGCAACCCATTCGTGTGTGTAAGTCCTCTCCCATCTCCTTTATACTTTCGTACATGATGTTGGAGAAGCGATCTCCTTCCTAGTTCATCCTTGCCCAAGAAATAAGGAACATCCATTGGTGATTTTTTACAACTTTCAATGTTCTCCTCAAGAAAGAATTCAAATTTCGAATTCAAATTCACCCCACTTTTCTCAGACAACTTCCCCAAAGTTTAAGCAATATTCTCCTCTATTTAAGCTTCTTTCTTATTCATTGTTAGGGGTTGAAAAAAAGGTTAGCATGCATTGATACACAGGCTTAGCAAGAAAGAAGTATAGATTTATATATGAAATAGAGAAGAGAACTAGCTTGATCTTAATTCCATTCTCTTGTTCGTTCATCAAAAGCTCCCATTGTGGTGGTTGAAATCTGCTCCCCTACTTGTTTTGTCTCAATCGCTGCCTTCAAAAAGGTAATATTCCCTTTCGATATTAGTCTCTCCATCACTAGTTAATAATTGCTTGGCTTATGGTTTAATGTTGTGGTCCTTCCGTTCAGTCGACATGTGATTATTTGATTTTTGATTGTATAAGATGTTACAGAGTAATGATTTTGAAAACATCCGAATTGTTCTGTTGATAATGAACCAGTAAATGTGGTTGGGTGGTTGATTTAAATCTTCATTAGTGACTTGATTTGCAACTGGTGTAAATTGTTTTCTCCATGTTCCTTTTTTTACTTCTAAGTACATGGGCTGCTCTAAATATTTCTCATCATTGTCGACTGTTTCGGGCTCCTTTTCGATTACTCACAATATGGGTGTTGGTTCTCTTGTCAGCTGCTCATTGTGTGTCTGAATCAACTTAGTAGAATCTTTGTTAAGATTTTTTTTTTTATTGTTACTGAATTAAAATGGCTTAAAAGCTGTTGTGTTGAAGCTTGAATACTCAGTTCTATGTTAGCTCTTCTTATGTCTTTCTTGTTCTAATGAAATTACTAGCTGCGAGCTTTTGCTTACAGTTGTTAGATTGTTAAAATGAGCTTTCTATTATGTGTTTTCACTCAATTTATTACTATTTATGTCATTTTCCAGTAGCTTTGGAGCTTTCAAGAATTAATTGATGTGTTCAGGTGTATGTTATGTTATCTGTTACTTTATTTATCCCAACAACCTTGTTTTCTCCTTTCTTAGATTATTTGTTGTGAATGATTTGCCAATCCTTTATATACTCTAATATCCTCTTCATCAGTTGCTTCATGAGTCTATTACGTGTTTTTGTCAGTAGCTTTGGAGTTTTTGGAATTTGAGTTTAGCTTTGGACAGTTGTGCATGTTATTATTTTGGGTTTAGTTTGAGGTTATAATCTTGTTGCTCCTGCATTCCCTTGTTACTTATTGCTTGGCCTTAGCTTAATTTGTATTTGGAGTTACTGTTTACATTGTTATTCGTATAGGGCCTTAGATTTTCGTTTTCTTATTTCTTATTATTTTTTATTGCTAATTGTTTGTTAGCTGACATATAGTAGTTCAATGCGCTTTTATTTTGAGTCATCTTTTATTGTGATCTAATAGTGGTTTTGGTCCCAATTTGGATTTTGAAATATTCAAGTTGTTATTATTTCAATTAAGTAATATCTCATTTAGTTTATTTGATTCATATGCTAATTTTGTTTCTTTATTTTTTCGTATGAACCTTTTTTCGAGTCTATGGCGGACTCCATCTATCTTGCATCTTCGAGATGACCCTTACAGGCTCAATTTTTCTCCTTAGAGTCAGCCAGTTCATCAGAACAGATGAAATTGATTACCGATCCTGGAAAGTCCGAAAACGGTTTGTATACATGTTGTATATGGAAGTATACATTGATATACATGTCAAAGTGTTGAATAAGGCTGGAAATGAAAAATGCAGGTTTTGGAAGTCCAAAAGGATACTGTATACATGTTGTATACAACATGATACAACAGTATATACATGAAATATACAACGGCATATAATGATTATATACGTTGTATAAAAGTAGCAGAAATGGGTCAAAAGCCCACCAAATTTCCAGCTATTGTATTTTGATGTAACTGGGTCAGAGGCCCATCTAAATTTTGGTATTATCTTGCTAGTTTTAGGACAGGTGAAAACTGGGTCAAAAGCCCAAAGCAAAATCAGCTTTCTGTGTTAGTTTAGGATAGGGAATTGGCCAAAAGCCTACTAGTTTTGGACTCTTTAGTTCTCTTAGGATAGGTACCAATGGGTCGAGGGCCCAAAAAGGCAGGATCATGCCCAAGTACTGGCCCAGGCAGACAGGAATCAGACTTGGGCCCAACATTTCTTCCTCTTTACCTTTTTAAACTTGTGCATTACTTGTTTATTTGTTAATAAATCTTGAGGTTTAATCTAATTAAAATTTCCGCTAAAGATGAGTCATTTCGTATTTTTTTTAGTAAATACTAATCTCCCCTTTATATATCCCTTTTGATCTCCCTAAAAATATTTTCTTATAGCTTTTCTATACTTAGTCATATTTAAGACGAAAATGTTCTTTCCCTTTTCTTCAAAATCATTTAAAGTCTAAGTGGTTTATTTTCTTAAATTAATTAGGTATGTCTTATTTTTGTTAGCCAAATATTTTAATCATCAGATAACCGCGTGCTAGCGGACGTTTTAGGTGCTTTCAAACCCTTCCTAAAACGTTAATATGAACTCTCAAACTCCCTTATATTATTTTCGATAAATTTTTTGTTTTAAATCTTTTGAAAATTATAGTTTTATTAAAAAATTAAGTGGCGACTTTCTTTCAAATAAAATTAGTCTAAAACAATATAAAGAGTAACAAACGATAAGGCTGCACCTCGATCAAGCAAAGCATAAACATCTAGTTGAAAGACTTTCAACATACCGGTCACAACATCCAGAGAATCTTTGTCATCATGTTGAGTGTGAAGAACATATAATATGTTTTGCTTCGGAGCACCCAAACCTGAACTACTAGGCTGAGCTTGACTTCCATCACTTCCCTTAGTAGAAAGTAATGGGCAATACCATTCTTCTTACAAATAAAGAAATCATCCTTACTGGTAAAATATTTGCCATCATGCTTCTTGCCGAACCTAGTACAAGTAGATATAGAAGATCCACAACTATATCCTCCTTGAGAATTAAGGTTAGACACCCTATCTTTGTTGAACTTAGGGGTCGGAGAATTATAATATCCTTCACCGTAAAACCTTTGTTGGAATTTAGGACGCCCATGTCAGCTGGACCTAGAATAAGAAAAGTCACCATCACTGTTCTTTTCCCTCTTAGACTCTCTTTCCCTTTCTTTAATTTTTTCCTCTTCAATTTTTTGGGCATGTATCATCAAATGGGAGATATCCATCTACTTAATCAACATGGCGTTATAACACTCTTTGACAACCAAGTCAGACACACCCAACACAAACTTACTTATCCTTGCCATAGAGTCGACAACCATAGTTAGAGAATACTTAGGCAATGAGTGAACTTCAAATAATACTCTTTCACACTCATATTGCCTTGACAGGGATTAATGAAATCAAGCATTTCCGCTTCTCTCATTTCAAAAGGAAAGTAATGATCAAGAAATGCCTCTTTAAATTTTTCCCAATCAAGAGTATCTGCATCAACAACCCTCTCTTCCTTCCATTGGTTGAACCAAACTTGAGTAACACCCTTGAACTGATAAGCGGTTAACTCCACCTTCTCCACCATAGACAATCCCATAATTACTAATATCTTATACATCTCATCAATGAACTTTTGAGGATCCTCATCAACCTTGGAACCATGGAATTCCAGAGGATTCATCCTAGTGAAGCCCCTAATCCTTGTCATCGTCGTACCCACATTCGGGTTCACGGGAGCAATGACCTCTTTATTAGCTTGGGTCATTGTAGCTTGAGCCAACACTTGGAAATTGGATCAAAATTGACATGAGTCACTTGCTTGGCCAAAGGATTAACAAAACTTAAGGGACCTCTAGCTCCACATTCTCTCTCGCATAGCTTCTCACATAAGATCTTCAAGGGGCCATATCCTGAAAAGCGCTAGGCAAGATTTAGGAGAATGATCTTTATAGAGATAGACTCTATGGTATGACTTTAGAGTAATGAAATAAGTGAATTTTCCTAAATGTTTTGTAGCCTCTTATTAAAAAATGTGGTGTGCTTCACACTCATGAAAAAGACTCTATTCGAAGCGGCTGGTAAAATATCCTAGGACCTTTTCTAAAACCTTATGCTCTGCATACAAAAATTATCACGACTCAAAGTATACCCTAGATATGATATGGTGTATAAGACCTCAAGAAATCATACAACAGCCCCTTGACATTCATACAATATTACATAATAGACAAAGGTAAAAAAAATTCACATCAATAGAAGAGGTTGACATAAAGGCGGAAATCTACTCATAGTCTCAACAAGAAAATCTAGTACATCAAGAGTGGTTCGGACGTAAGCCATACACCACATACAATTTCAGAAAACTAAAGAAATAAAATAATGTAAACAAAGCTCACAAGGTCCTCGAAATATGAGAACTCACAAAGTCTTCAATTTACAAAGCAATCCACTAGGCTCGAATGGGAGGAGGAAGATCGTCGGACCCAAAATTTGGAGACAATGTAGCCACAAGTATGTATTAGTACATTCCGTTTACTAAGTATGAGGGATATGCAATAAAACACTAAACATGATCATAAGAGGACATAAAGAAAAACATGATATACATGAACAAGCTAAAACATGGTAAAACCTTTAAAGAAGAATTATAAATCATGAACATGGTCAATGCATCTTAAATCATATTGAAATCTTCATAATCCTTTTTCGAAAAACTTAATTCATTTTGTGAGATATTTATCGTTATATGTCCTTACTTTCCAAGGAAAGGATCTTAAGCTTCTAGCTTAGGTGGATCCACTAGCTATGTATTTCTTAGACAAACACGTAGTTAGGGATAAGGAGATTGATACTAGAGGCCCGACCTCTACTAATGAGAGAGTCTCCATCTCAATATCCTCTCGATGCTAAGTAGCATCCGAATGAAATAGTCATATTCATAAGCCTATCATCATACATGGAAAATCACAATTGAGTTACTAATCCAAGATTAAATCATCATAGAGTAGCTCCTTAAATCATGAATCATGCATGTGTGAGAAAATCTCTCACCAATCACGATTCCTTAATATGTGGGAAAATCATTTCACAATTGCATCAATGCTTATTTTAAACAAACTTCAGATCAAAAACATCCTTGAAATCATAAATCATGCATATATTTCATAAATCATATTCATAAGTTCATAGTTTTCTTCATAAACTCATATATTCATAAGTTCATAGTCAAAATCAAGAATAATGTATGGATTCATATAAAATAAATTGGAAATCATGTAATTGAGTAAAAAAAAATCATGATAAGATCAAAATCAAATAAATGAATCAACACAACTAGAAGTCATGAGGAACTGAATGAAAACCTAATTAATTTGATGCAATTGAATTTGGAGAATTGAGAAATTTTTGGGACTCAATAGGTGAATGGAACCCATTGATGAAACCCTACATACCTTGATGATCAAATCCCAAAGGCAATTGAGAAAAAGGTGACTTGAAGCTTGAAATCCTAGCTTCTTCTTTTTTAACTTGGGAGAGAATTGGAGAAGATGAATATGGATGAGATTTGGGGTTTAGAGAGAATGAGAGAGTTGGGGTAATTTCTGGAGTAGAAGGATAATTATCGAACTTAGAATTAGGTTCAAAATGACGGTGAATATGTATTAAATGTGTATGAAAGGACCCGAATACCTTTAAAAATAATTGTTGGATGGCTTCTATAGTTTGGACCTACGGTCCGTAGAACTTTCTACGGACCATATTGGTCAACCATAGAACCAACTTCTGAAACCCAAAATTCTTCACTTCCCACAAGACCTTCGTACGGACCATCTAAAATCTTACGGTTCGTAGATTTCATCCGTAGAACGCAAGTTGAAGTCCAACATTTCATAAAAAGTGTGCGACCCTTCTCGAAACTCATCTACAACTCGTAGTCCAAATGACAACTCATCATATTCACTCGTAGGTCAAACTTCAAAAACTTTAATTTTCATAATCTCAAACTCATTCTTACAAGTGTCAACTATGAATCGTAGAAATTTCTACAAACAATAGATTTATCTCGTATGACACAATCAGTAGCCAAAATATGAAGTTCTTACCTTTTCTCATTTCCGAGATGTTACAATTTAACACATTAGTAACTAAGAAAAAAAAGGCGTCTACATTAGAATCCTTCTTTGCATGAGCCACTAGTGTTAACTGCAATTGGTGGGCAAAACAATGAATTCAATATGCCGATGAAGTCTCATTCAAAATCAATGTTTCAAGACTATTTAGCTCTTTTTGCATACTGCTAGCTCCATCATAACCTTGCCCATGCATTTGGGATGAACTTAACGAGTGATAAGAAAGAAAAGTGTAGATTTCCTCCTTTAATGAATGAGCATATGTATCACTAACATGAGTAATACCAACAAATCGCTCTATTACTTCACCTTCTTTGATAACATATATCAAACCAAGTGTCATTTGCTCCCTGCGTGATATATCCCTTGATTCATTGACTAGTATCTCAAAATAATCCTTATATAAGTCTTCTAGGATAGCTTTGATTGCATCCTTAGCACAAAAATCAACAATATCCTTTTGAATACTTGGAGAACACATCATTTCATTTTTTGGAGCGTTTTCTAAAATTATTTTTCCAACATCTTCAGCAATATTTCTATACCATTTCAAAAGTTCAAGAAAAATACCTCTATTTGAAGAAGATCGACTCTCATCGTCTCAACAAAATGATAGACCTAATTTCAAGAGAAATCTTGTCACATCAATTAAAGCACTCAAACGACATCGACACTCGCTTTTTTTATTTCTTGGATTGTTTATCAAAAGAAGTGCATATTGACTGTGATTGATTCATTAAATCAAGCGTTCGATTGAAACACTTGTTGTGGATGCTATTTATATCTCAAACATGAGCTCTAAATCTTTCAATAACTTTGTTCCAAGATCTAAAGACATTCTTTGTGCATGCAACATCAATCACATTTCCACGGCTGTCACATTCATTTTTGAACAACTACCAACACAAAAAAATGTAGCATCTTTTGTTATGCTATACTCCAACCACTTACGATCCATAAACCAACAAGGAAAAACTGCCACATTTCGTTCCCAAACTTAGTTTTAGGAAAATCATGAGTTGTAGGTTGGCAAGTTTTTTTCCGAATATAATACCTCCTAATATCATCAAATATATTAGAATTATATTCTGCAATGAGGTTTCTAATTCCCTGATCAACTTCAAAAGATTCTAAAGCAACATTTGAAATGAATGTTTCCCTCTAAATTTTTGAAGTTATGATTGAAGTGGTAGATGGATGAGTAGAACTTGAACTTGAATGCCCAATTTTTAATATTGTACATACTTATACTTCTCAATTCACAAAGATTAATTCTTGCAAAATAAAATTGGATTTTATCATATATTTAATTCACATAATTCAATTAGTTTTTATTAGAACCTATAACTTTCTATCAACAACCCAAACAACAATTAATATATTTATTTGTTCTTTCAACACCGCAAATAATAATATATTAATATATGATTCAATGGGCACAAAATATTCAATTGCACAATGTGCATTAATTCAAAATTTTAATTTTTGAATCAAGTAAGTTGGTAAGAAAAAAAAAAAAATTCATTTTTGGAAAATAACTGAAGTATTCAAAAATATTTTTTAAATCAAAAAACACTAAATGCCTGAGACTCTAAACTTATTTATCAAGTAACAAAAAAAAGAATCTTGAATCTATTTTAAGAGTACTAGCCATAAGCAATGAAAATCCTCAAACCTAATTCCAACAAACCTTTTTTTCCCATTATATAAGTTTAATCAAAAATCAAATCTTATTAGCTTTCTTTTGTATTTTGATTTTGAAAAGAAAGAAAAAAGCATGATGTTTGTTGATGGGGCTGGCTGTTTTTTCTTTGAAACAAGAAGAAGAAGGATTTTGTGGTTTTGTTAAAGAAAAATTAGAGAGGCCAAAGCACGGTAGTGGCAATAGATTTTAAAATTTAAATAAGTTAGAAATTTAAATGGCATAGCATAAAGACAATAAATAAAAATGCAAGAAAAAAGTTAGTTAACTAAAAGTAATTGTAACACCCCGAACTAGAGATAGGGGGCATAGCATGTTAGAACTCCAAGGTACCACATCACAGTGACCAACCATGGCTCGTGGGTGAGTTCACTCCCCGTGGGTGGCCCCGTGGATGGGCACCAAGAAGATTGACCAAGGTAGTGAACTACGCCAGGACCCACGTCCCGTCGATGGGTCCACGGCTCATGGCTAGGGGGTCCGTAGGTCGGAAAACAATCTCTGTCCAGACCATGCTTTGACCAGGATGGACCCATCCATGGTCCATCGGCGGGGTCTCGTGGGTGGAGTCTGGGTGACTAAGTTATGGGCACTATGGGACTTTCCAGTTTTAATTAGAATTAAGTGATGCCGTTTTGACTAAACCTAGACCACCTATATAAGTGTTTTAGATTCCTAAATTCACTCAATTCCAAAAAAAAAAACCCAAAACTCTCTCTCAAATATTATCTCTCTAGAAGGTGGAAGAAGAAGGAAAAGGTTGTAGCTAGGTCAATTTCAAGTCTCCAATATTCAAGATTTTTGTAGGCTTTGTGACTAAAGTATGATGGTTTTTCATCCATGGGATCCTTTCTCCCATGGAGTCCCCCTAGAATTCCCTAATTGTGAAGTCTAAATTCCCAATTCTAGTTAGGGTTTGTTCAAATGTTGTGGGTTATGATGAATGTTGATCCAAATGGTTGGATTGTGATTGTTTATCATTGAATTGATAGAATTTCATGTTGTTAGGATGAACTTACATGTAACCATGCCTATCCTATGATTCTAGAGTAGAATTGATATAATTTGAGTTGATGCCATAAAGAGAAACTTTGTGGGTTTGTTATGTCCTTATAGGCTAGATAATTTGTGAATAGAATTTCTTAAGAATGAAGCATAAATTATGATCATAAGATGTAGTGCTTTGAGAGTAAAGCCTAGACTATGAATTGTTGATTGTTGATGTTATGGTGTGGAAGAGATACTTCCCACAATGAATCGCTCAGCATGGTTGAATGAATGTGAAAGGTTTACTCACATAAATTATTCTAGGTTGATAGGATTGCTCACCTAAAATGAATCTGGACTAAAATGCTAAATGAATGATTAGGCTAGAGGCGACTACCCTTGACTTCCATATGTGAAGGATATGTGGTGATTTCCCATACTCCTTAGAATTGAACAAGAGGTGAGTACCCACGTTCTTATTATGATGAATGGATATGGAGGCGAGTACCCATGCTCTTTATTAAATGATGTGAAGGCAAGTACCCATGTCATATGATGTGATTGTGGAGGCGAGTACCCATAATCTTAAAGTAAGCAAGGCAAGAGGTGAATACCCATTAGCCTTTATAAGATAGGCATAGAGGCGAATCCCCATGTCTTTAAAAGTAAGTATGAACGATATGATTATGTTATGAAGATATTTGACTTGGAGTGTTGCTAGATATGCCTTCCATGATATAAGCTTGACTAGAGGTGAATGACCTAAGTCTTTCATAATGTTAAGAGAGGTTACATAAGGAAGTATTTCTCTTTCATTATGATGTTTATTATGTCTTGATTATGCTTATGCCTTATGTCATATGTTGACTAATGCTTATGTTTATGTTGTTTATGCAAGCTATCATATTTAGTACATTATTGTACTGACGCATACTCTTGCCTACATTTCTTATCAAAATGTAGGTTCTGGCGATCTTGATTCACAGACTTGTGGCTAGGTTATTAGTTGATCAAGGAAGTGAAGATTTGGTGAGTCCTCATAACATTCGAGGATTGGATCACTCTTTTTCTCTTTTATGTCTTTCTTTTCATGTTGGACTATTGTATGGGTTGCGTCCCAAGATTTTTTATCTCTTATGTTAGACGATTTGAGACAATGACGTAGACTTCTGCTCATTTTGTGAAAGACTTTGATTGTGTTGAAATGTTTTAATTTTTTGCGTTATTTTCTAATGCTTTGTGTTTTGATATGCTAAGTGGCTTGTATGAGGCCTCTCGGGGTCTCATACGCCTTGTTACATCTAGGGGGTACCCCTGGGTCATGACAGTAATACTACTAGTAAAAGCCAAAAAGGATGTGAAATTCGCATCACGTAAAAAGAATGTATAAAGTCAATAAATAAAAAGGGAAGAAAAACATAGTTAGCCTAGAGAAATAATAATACAAAAAGCCAAAAAGGGTGCAAAAATCGCAGAAAAAAGGAGATTGACTGGATTTGAACCCTCGCCTCGCGTAGCAACCTACAAATATCTGTTAGACAAAAACTAGAGTACCCACAAGTGCTTTTTGTTAAATTAGTGCTTTTTTATATCTAATATCTTTTTTTATCATATTTTTAATATTTATAGATACAAAAAAAATTTGAGTCAATGGGTGCTCGTGCACCCGAAACTATCTACATCGGTCCTCCCCTATGCGGAAACTTATAATTTGCCAATCATGTTGGCGATAAATCAGATGAGAAAAACTTAGACTAAGAATATATAATATTATTATATGATTTGTCCAATTGGCCTACATAATAAAAAATAATATAACAAAAAATATTTAAAATTGTTGAGAAAAAATCTCTCCATAAACAAAAATCTTTGAATGACTACATTGTGGATGTTTTTGTTGTGTCCTGGTATGAGAAAAAGGGTCTTTAGTTTATGGAGTTCCAAACTTTTTGTCTAAGAAAGGAATACACCCCATTATGGTAATGTTTTAACTTTTCTTTCGGAGAAAATTAAAACTCAATTATGGTAAGAAAATCAGAACAAAATCCTAAAGAAGAGGAGGTGCACTATCACTCCCCGAGCCTACACCCTAAACGTGGCCAGTACTCGAAAACCGTTGTTGGCTCCTAACCGAACCTAACCCTAAGAATAACCCAAGTCCACAAAAAAATGAATGTGCTAACTTTTTCACTGTGAAAATTCTTAAGCGCAGTCAAGTGTTGAAGGTTGTAAAAGAAAGCAAGATTTTCTCTAGTGAAGATTTCAATGGAGGATCTTCATAATGCTAACTATTTATAATACTTGAAGGATGTTTTTCGTTAAGAAGAAAACACTTGGCATTATGAATTACATGTATTTTTGCTTACACATAATGTCGATATGCTAATAAAAGGATCTGCATAATGCCAAGTGTTGTTGTCAAAAGGAATTCACGATAATATTTTAGATGTATCAAGAAATGAAGAGATTTTTTTAATATTTGGTGCTTTAGGGGTTTTTGCTGAGAGTAGTATGAATTACACATATTTTTGTATGAATTCTGTTAATTTTTGTCAAATTTTAACAAAAAGATGGAAGTTGTTAAGTTTAAAATTGTTGAAAGATATCTTTTGTTAAGAAAAATAATTTAAGGATGTAATTTAAGTTAGAGGTATAGTTTAAGGATATTTTTGGCCAAAAACTCTAACTTTGTGTCTCATTCTTTTGTGCCAACGTGAAAATATGCATGTTTTAGTGTTTCACCAGCACATTATTTGGATAGTTAATTGGTAGAATCTATATTTTTTTTTCTAACTATACTAGGTACGGTCTACAGGTCCTTAGTCATCCACAGTTATGTTGGTAATTTCAATTTGAAACACCTCAATGTAGGGAAGGTTGTTCTAAATTGATGCATATTTTTTATGACACTTGTTTCACACTTTTCTCCTTCCTATCAATAGTCAATACTTTGTTGAGTCCTCCATTTTCATTTCCTTCTCTTACATTTGTTTCTCATTTGCTTCTGGTTTTCATTTGGAATTTTTTTACTGTTATGCTTTTCCTCTTCTCTTCAAATGCAAACGTCAAATGCAACTCTTCACTCTCTATTTGTGTTGACTTTCTTAGATAAATCATTCACAGTAGAATCTTTATGTGATAACAAAATATTGATGAGATAGAAATTTGTTGATATTGTGAACCTAATCACCAAAAGAAAAGTGGATGATCTTCAAATGAGAATTCAACAATGGTTGCACTATGACCAGGGATAAAGCTAAAGTAGCTCTCTGAGGCATATGTTGTATAAAATGAAATTAGTCTACTTATCTTTGTCTTTGTTGGTTACACTGCAAACTACTCTTTTCTACAACTTGGTACATAAAAAGTTTGTTCTCAAGCTTGTATACTGTATGAACAAGAATTGTTGGTAACATTTTTTTTTACTTCAAAGCGTGCTTCAGTTGATCTTTCGTAATTTTAATTTGAACATTTGATACGTCAACACTCAATAGTAAATGCAACTGAAATAAACTTGATACCAGAATGCACATCTTTGATGTTGAGAATAGGCCACATAACTTAAATTAATTAAAATCTCCATTTCATTTTACTACAAAAACATTTCCATGTTATTGTCTTCAGGTTTTCTGAAAAGCTCTTAAACAAGTGTGGTCAATGTAGAGCTGTGCTTGCTTCTATATTATGACAAGGTAATGCTAGTGTGTGGTAAGTAGGCCTCGCAAGGGGACCAGGATGGCCTGTTACCGGCTCGAGATCCGTCTCGCCAGTCCCAGTCCCGCCTGGTTTTGCGGGTTAGGGGGATATGGGATTAGGGGACCTGGGACGGGATGGTTCACGAATTCATCCCGCTCAACCCGGCCCGACTGAACTGACCGTTCTCGCGAGACACATCTTAATTTTTATTTTTTTTAATTTCAAATATATTAGCCGTTGGGGACCGTTGGGGTAACGGATAGTGGGGCCCCCAATAGTTATAATCATATTTTTTGACCTTATAAACCTCCTCAACACCCCCTACCACCCCCCTACTTCTTAAACTTTAATTTTAACCCTAAAGTTACAATAAATACACTTTAGTCCATTTTTTATATTATAAATACCCCTTTATCCTTCACTATTTCTTACAAAATTATCTACTTTCCCATCTATATTCTATATTCTATCATTCTTAAATCTTAATTCTTGATTCCACTTAACTCTCAATTTATATCGTAATATTTATATTTCAATTAATATCATAATATATATAATATAAATTTATTTATATTTTATATTTCTATCAAATATTCAAGTTACAAGTTACAACTTACAAGTTACAAACATCAACAATATTTTTGGAGCAAGCTTCGCGAATTGGTTATAATGTTTGCTATTAACACAGACGTTTGGTACATTCGTTTTATTTTTTTCTTTATTTAATTTTTCGTAATTAGTTTTTGTGTTATTATTATTATATTAAAATATACATTTATTAAATATGAGTTCTAACAACAAAATATTGGTAAGGAGAAAGTAACAACTGCTATTTCTAATCTATTTATTTTTTCTAAAAAAGGTAGTAAGGAAAAAAATAAAAGTAAATGTGGTGGTTCTTCTTCTAAATCAATGCCTAGAGTTAGATTTAATACAAATGATTCTACTTATGTTGATGATACTTATTTCACTCCTCATTTTAATATAGATTCAAATGTTGAAATTGGTCATGAAGTTTTAGAACGATGTTATGGTAATACTAATTTTGATGAAAATTCAGGTGAAGCAGTAGAAGTTGATTCGGAAGAAGATGAATTGAAAGAAACATCTACTAGTCCGGCGATGGATGCTCCAACTCAAACTACAATTCCAACTAAGAAAAATTGTCAACCCCCCCCCCCCCCCACCTTGTACCTCCTACCAGGGCAAAGGTGAAGTATAAACACCCTAAAACTTCTGTTGTGTGGCAATTTATGACTTTAGATAAGGAAAACTCTATTGCTAATTGTAATAAGTGTAAACAACACTTTATACATAAACATGGTGGAGCTCAAGGTGGGACGGACATTTGTTAACTTGTAGACCGATTGAATATAAGGTCGCCAAAGCTCTAGCTGATAAAAAAAGGAATTCAAATTAATGATGTTTATATTAATTCTAATGTTAATCAATCGGTAGGTACTTCTAACATGGTTCAAGGAACATTGGACGCTCCTAACCCCGGTAGTCCACTTACACAATGTAAATATAATAAAGAAAGAGATCACAAAAATTTAGCTAAGATGGTTTCTGTTTGTGGTTTGCCTTATGGTTTTCCTTCGCATCCCAATTTTATTGAATATATTCAACAAACTTATAGTCCTTCTATTAAAGGTGTTTCAAGAAATATTGTTAAAGCTGATGTCTTTTTATATCAAGGTAAACATTGTCAATATCTTCGTTGTTTATTTAGTATATTAGATTGTAGAGTGTCTATAACTTCCGACACGTGTCTTAGTGTTAATGGACATGATTATTTAACTGTTACAACACATTGGATTGATCATAACTGAAATTTGCAAAAACAAAAATCTTAAGTTAAAAAGAATGTGTAGAGAAAAAAAATTGGTGCATATATAGCTTCAACTATTTTAGGTGTTTTAGATTTTTATATGGTTTTAGATAATGTAATGAATGTCAGATTAGATAATGGATCTAATAATACATACGTTGTTAGTATGTTAAAAACTTTTATGTGATGCAATTTGGATTACACCAAGGCCGTTCACTCAAAATCAAGCTCGAAACTTTTAAAGGATGCAAGGTTTGTGCATGAAGTTAGAGGTCCTTGAGCCCGTGTTGATGGAAAATAAAGGATTCCATGCCTTGAAGATCACTTGGGGAAGTGACGGGAAGACAGTTAACGAAACTGTCACTTTTGGCTAGCAGGAACCATTCGAGAACTCGCCCAAAGGCTTGGGAGAAGACCCCAGCTCGCCTAAAGTTACAGAAAACTTCCAGGGGAAGGTCCCATCGCCGAATCAATGGGCGACTCACCAATTCCACTAGGCGAGCCCGACCAAGTCCGCCCATTGTCCATTTTGGACCACTTTTGAACCTCTTTATGTAATAAATGCCTGAAACTATAAATAACTTGTTTGGGTCTCATTTTAGGGTAGACTATTTTGAATATTGAAATTTGAACTCTTGTATGAGTGTTGAGAGCTTGGTACAAGCTTATGTTGATCTTTTCTTAGAAACGTGGGTTGCGAGGTGAATTCAATTCCCTCGAGGTCTTCATCAGAGATAGGTGCTTAATATAAGATTATTGAATTGAGGTCTTAGTGTTTAATATATCCTATGGTTGCTTTGTGTTTCCTCTTTTTGTGTCTATCTATCTATCTTTAATTTCTTCTCTTACTTTCCGCATTTTATTCATAGTTTGTATTGAGAATTACATCATATGGTATCAGAGTTGAGCTTAGATTTGTTCCTACGATTCTAGTCTTGGGTTTGTTACAAAAAAAAGTCAAAAACGTTTTCAAGAAAACCCCAAAAATATTTTGTTGATTTGAGTCTTGTTTGAAGTTTCTAAAGCTAGATTAGTGTTTCCCTCTCTTTATTTGAGTCTAAATCTAAGATTTGGCATTGGTTGGAGCACTATTGAAGTTTCCACCATTGTTGATTCAAGAAGCTTGAAGAAGGTACAAGTGAGTTTTGAAATATGAAGGTTTTGGCAAGGAATTGAAAGATAAAAAAGTATAGGGGTTCCTATATCAGGGGAGCTTGTATCTCAATTTACATGAAATTCCGAGCTAAAATCGTTGAGGGTTTTATTTTGGATCTTCATCTTGTTCATAGTGTTCTTGAAGAACATTCAAATCTTCAAGAAGAACATTCAAATCTTCAAGAAGAAGGAATCTTCCAAAAAGGTGTTTTAATCCATAAAGAAAGGAAAGAGAAAATGGATAAGTGTTAGTACAAAAGTGAATTTACCAAGAGGGGTAAGGACAAAAGGAAAAAGTATGGGGGGGACCACAAGAGGACAAATTCGGAGGTCTTCAGGAGCAGATACTGGAACTTTTGGCGAGCTCGACTTTGCTCGCCAAAGTCCACTCGACGCATAGCTGAAGTGCCACCCAGATCGCCGACTAGCTTCAACTCTGTAAATTTTGGCACTCCAAACTTCAAGTTGGCGAGCTAGACTTCAACTTTGGCGAAGAAAACAGTGCATTTGGCGATCGAAAACTCATTTTATGCCCCTAATCTCAGATTCTAATTCCTTAGTTTCCTTTTCTTGATTCTCAACCGTTCTCAAGATTCTTAAACTAATTTTCAACTCGTAATTAATCTACTTGTTGATTATTGGTTCTTGAATTCTCTTCTTTCTTAGTACCAATTCTTTTCGTGGTTTTTATTCGTTTTACTTTGTAGTTAACTTTTTGATTGAAGTCTGTTTTGCTTTAATCGAGTCATCCGTCTTTCTTGAAACAATAATCCATTCCGACCAAGAGTAGAAATTGACACTTTGTGTTCATTCGAGTATAAGCAATCTTCAACCTTAGCCGAGCCAAATTTGAGAGGCAATCAAAGGTGTGTAAACACGAGTTATTGTGAGTTCATTTTACTGATGCTACCATTGTTTGTTGTTTTTGTTTAGTTGTCTTATTGCTAGGTACCATGGAAACTAGAAGTGAAACCCAACCACCTACGGGACAGTTACTTTGGAATCTATAATGAAGGAAATTACTAATATGGGTTGGAGGATGGAGAACATGTTAGCGAAATGGCCCCCATGAAGGGTACTGTGTCGAAGAAGGATGATAGAATGAACAATGTGGAGGGTCGAATTTACTCTACTAATTCAACTCCACAAGCTACTTTTCGTGCTTCCACAAGTGGGCACGACCACACTATTTCTCCTGCTATCACACCCGAAGCTTTCAATCAAGCGTTCAACTTAACACCAATCCGTTTCGGTTCCAATATCCAAAATACCAATCAACCATTCCAATTCCAACTCCATCAAGAACCTCCACCAACCCAAAACCGACCTTATCAAGCACCACTAAACCAAAATCCACCCTACCAAATGCCATAAACCCAACCAATTCCCGTAATAGAGGTGAGGGATGATGAGTACCAAGGGGGATATGAAGGTAAAGGTGAAGAAACGCCATGGAATGAAGCTCAAAGGAATTGACCAAGAGGGAAAATGGGGTATAGAGGACAAGGAGGTAGGCTTGGCCCGTAACCACATGGAATGAGAAAATATGGGAACCAACCTCAAGGTGGAGAACAACGGGAAGCCTATACAAATCAAGAGAATGGTCACGAATTGAGAGAAGAATATGGTAACCAATATCAAAGGTAAGTCCAAAGAGGTTACTAGAACAACAACCAAGGTGGCAATGGAGGCCGAGATGTGTGTATCAACTCTATCAAGACTAGTCTTCTACCTTTCAAAGGGGAATGCAATCCCGATGCTTATCTAGAATGAGAGTCGCTTTGTGAAAGGATC
This sequence comes from Solanum gracilifrons, assembly GCA_029582605.1. NCBI lineage: Eukaryota > Viridiplantae > Streptophyta > Magnoliopsida > Solanales > Solanaceae > Solanum > Solanum gracilifrons. The sequence continues at coordinate 79,385 of JAJOOH010004458.1, forward strand.
TTCCAAGTCAATGACTTGACCGAGGTTAATAAGAGTTGTTTTGCGATTGCTCAATTTGAAGGGTTTGTTGTTACATGGTGGGAATACATGAAGAGGTATCACTTAGTACTTCAAGATGGTCATCCTCCACCATGGACCGGATTGAAAGCCCTTATAAGAGTCAAGTATGTGCCAGAAAGGTATCAACAAGAGTTGCTTGCTAAGTTGAACAAATTGAGGCAAGGAAGCAAAAGTGTTGCGGTTTATTATGATGCGTTCCAAAAATTGTTCTTGAAGCTAGAATACACCGAGAATGAGGAGCATGTCGTTATTCGCTTCAAGGTAGGATTGAACAAGGAGATCTCTTCCAAGATGACTATTCACAAGTTTGCTATCTTGAATGACATCTTTGAAGCGGCCAATGAGGTAGAGTGGGAACTCAAAGAGGAAAAAGTACCCAACTACAAGGGTATTTCATTTTCAAATTCTTGGAGTAGCAACAAAGTGGGAGCTCAAACATCTTGGGGTTGGAACAAAGGTAAGGATTTCAAGAAGCCTTATGAGAAGAAACCCTTCGAAGGAAAAATTCCAAAATACCCACCAAGAGGAGAAGGTAATAATGAACCAACCAAATTTCCTTAAGGCATTCAATGTCACAAGTGTAGATGATGGGGTCATATAATGCGTAAATGTCCCAATCGGTTGAATGTTCTAGTTCAAGGAGGGGAATTGTATCTTGGTGAAGAGGTAGATCAAGAAGAGGATTTTGAAGAAGAAACCCAAGAAGAGGTGAGTAAGATGAGGAACAAGACTCACGTGAGGGAAAAGATATCGCCGTTCCTAATGGTTTGATGAGGAGGGTTCCAATTGAAGAAGCCTGGCCTCAAAAGGATAGTTTATCGTACCAATGTATGTGGTGATACGAGTGATGATTAGCAAAGCATGGATGATCCAAGTCAAAGAGAAAATCTTTTCCATTGCAAGTGACTCATCAAAGATAATGTGTGTTCCTTGATCATTGATAGAAGGAGTTGTGCAAACGTTTCTAGCACCGCTTTAGTGGAATTCTTGAGACTTTCTACCACTAAGCATGCTACACCTTACAAGCTTCAATGGTTGAGTGAGTGGGGAGAATTGAGGGTTCATAGACAAGTGCTGATCAAGTTAAAAATTGGGAAGTACGAAGATGAGATTCTATGTGATATAGTCCCAATGCAAGCTTGTTATGTGCTACTTGAAAGACCTTGGCAATATGATCGTTCAACCAAACATGATGGAAGAACTAACAAATATTCACTTGTGTTGGATGATCATAAATATGTCCTTCATCATATGTCACCCTCTCAAGTCAATGAAGTGTATCAAAAGATGAGTGAGTTGAGGGAGAAATGGAAGGGTGAGGAAGGACATATGGAGGCCGAGGGCAAGGAAGAGGATAAAATGAGGAAGTTAAAGGGAAAGGCCCAAGTGTTGTTGGCTAATTACAAAGAAATAAGGGAGGAAGTGGAGGCCAAAAGTTCTTTGATCCTTATCACACATAGGGATCATGTTTTGCAAACTAATCGATCTCATTCTTATCTTGCCTATTTTATTTCCCTTCTTTTGCAGGAGTATGAGGATGTCCTCCCAAAGGATATACCAAGTGGATTACCTCCTCTTAGGGGATTGGAGCACCAAATTAATTTCGTGCCGGGTTCACAATTGCCAAACAAACCAGCTTATAAAAGTAATCCAGAGGACGCCAAAGAGCTACAAAGGAAAGTTGAGGAACTCCTTAAAAAGGGCTATGTGAGAGAAAGTATGAGTCCATGTGTCATGCCGGTTCTATTAGTTCAAAAGAAATATGGAACATGGTGCATGTGTGTTGATTGTCAGGCCATCAACAAGATCACGGTAAAGTATCGTCATTCTATTCCTAGATTACATAATATGATTGATGAGCTCAATGGCTCTTGTGTGTTTTCAAGGATTGGTCTTAGGAGTGGTTATCATCAAATTCGAATAAACCCCGGTGATGAATGGAATACCGCATTCAAGACCAAGTTTGGTCTATATGAATGATTGGTGATGCCTTTCGGTCTCACTAATGCTCCTAGTACTTTTATGCGTCTCATAAATCATGTGATGAAGCCCTTCATAGGGAAGTTTGTGTTTGTTTACTTTGATGATAGCTTGATTTATAGTAAGACCATGCATGAGCATATTGAGCATTTGAGTTGTGTGTTTGATGTGCTTAGGAAGGAACAGCTTTATGCTTATCTTGAAAAGTGTTCATTTTATGTTGAGGAAGTTGTTTTCTTGGGATTTGTTGTGAGTTCAAGAGGAGTTGAGGTTAATGAGTCTAAGATATATGCTATTAAGAACCAATTCCGAAATCCATAAGTGATGTTAGAAGCTTTCATGGATTGGCTAGTTTTTATAGGTGGTTTGTCAAAGGATTTAGTACTATAGCCGCTCCCTTCACCGAGGTAATCCGAAAGGATAAGCCTTTTAAGTGGGGGGGGGGGGGGGGGGTTAG
>JAJOOH010004459.1:0-48041 GCA_029582605.1 Solanum gracilifrons
GGATGAAGTAAATTTTTTTTATTTATATATATATATATATATAACACAAAACGAGAAAAGAAATTGGAAGCGGAGGGTTATGTGACTAGTGGATAGAATTATTTTTTTTAAAAATAAAATAATATCTAAATTAGAATTGGAAGGAGGGATGAAGTAAAAAATAATTATTTATAAAAGAAATTTAAATAAAAAAAAAACAAAACAAAAAATGGGTCTGGGGTGGGGGGTGGAGGGAGAGGAAGTGATGGAGTGGGGTAAGAAAAATATTTTACTTTTTTATTTTAAAAAAAATAATATTTTTTTGGATAATAATTTTAATCTTTAATTTTAACTAATACTAATAATTTATTTAATTTTTGTCAAAGTGAAATGTTTTGTCCATGTGGAGTGTGATGTGATAATTTTTTAAAATAAAAGAGAGAGTATATTACACACACCATGGTGAGAATGGTATAAAAGAGGGAGGTGTGTTTCTCAAACTAATAATTGATAGTTTAGGTATGAAACTCACACTCTCAATAGTTTAGGTATGAAACTCAAAAAACAAGTATAGTTTAGGTGTGTTTTTGAAACTTATCTCAAAAATCTTTATAAAAAAGCTACCTTCTTGAATGATGCCCAACATGACTTCGAATTAATCGGAAAATGAAAAATGTAAGAAAAAAAAAATTAAAAATATACGGTAAAGTAGAAACATAGGCGGTGACGTGAGCAAAGCGTTAAAAAATGAACAAGGAGGGTTAAAACTGTAAAATACCTTCAAGACGGAGTACCGTTGTGGGACAAAATAATGACGTGTCAGTCTTTCAGGATAAGAAATCCTCTAATATTCCAACACGCCTTCCTTCATTTAACAATTAACAAGCACTTATGCATTTGACACACAAAAGCGATTCCATTATATTTTGCTTTTCTTTTTTATAAATAGAAAAAGCAAATCAACAAAAAGCTCCCAAATTACATTTTACAAAAAATAAAAAAACTCTCTCTCTCCCTCTCTCTCTCCTTCACAAAATCATCGCGACTATTCTAGAAATTCAAATTTCAATTTCTCTTTAAAAAAAAGGTTTAAATATTCATCGTTGTAATAATTATTGTAATATTCATAGATCAAAGTTCAAGTTTCGAGAAGTGATTTGATCGTTTGGTTATTTGGAGATTTGATTTTTTTATTTTTATTTGGGAAATAGAGATGGAAGTGGAGTCGCCGGAAAGAGGGAAGATAGGTGGAATAGCGATAGAAATTCCGGCGAGTGATGACGGAGAGACGATATGGTCGCCGCCGAGGGTTCCACCTAGGCTTCTTCAAAAGTTATCGGAGCCTAAAACTTCTTCTCCTACTGCTGAAGAAATTGAGGCTAAGCTTCGTGGCGCCGATCTTCGTCGACAGGTCTATAACTTTTTCCGATAAGCTGTAGACAGTCGATATTTATTTTTTTATCTTTCTATTTTAAGGAATTACACGGAATTAAAATTGATTCCCTTTTTGCTTCTACTTCCATGTTTTTAGTTAACTGTTGTAGTAATTTATTTTCCAATTTGAACACGTCGTTGTTGTTTTTGTTAATATTAGTAAAGTGCATGATGATTAGCTTTCAGATATTCTTATTACTTGTAGGATCAGTTTTGTTCAAAGTCCTGGTTTTGATCAAGTATATATTTTTTTATTTAGTGAAATAGCTTTCCCTTTGTTGTAAAATTTCCTCTCGTTCGTACGGTTGTTTGTTGTGTTTGGTAGAGGTGTGCGATTCTTTCCTTTGTGTTACAGTTTGTTGTTAGGTGACGAAGAAAAAGACCATTTTCTGGTTTTTGTTCATCCCTTCTTATAAAATATACTCAATCAAGCAATCAACTAAAAACTTAAAAGTTACGTTCAGATGTTTTCTTCAAAATACAATATTGATGATCATAGTTCCACTGCTACCCCTATTTTGCCTTTACATATTTAACTACTTTTTTTAGTTAATTCATATGCTAATTCCTGGTTAATTTCTTTATTTGTTGGGGTCCTAGAAGGTTTTTCATTAGCAGGAAGCATAAAGATGAAAAAGTTGCATAATGATTTTTCTGTCATGCTATTTCTTGATATATATTTGGATAATCATTCTATTAAAGCTTGCAATTTGGTATCGAGCAGAAATTCTATGAGTATCTATCAAGTAAAGCAAGACCAAAGCCCAGAAGCCCCTCACAGTCTCCAACTCATGGAGAAGATCTTGGACAGCGTCTTGAGGCTAAACTTCAGGCTGCTGAGGAGAAAAGGTGAATATTTTTTCTTGTATAGTTTTGTCCCTGAATCTATACTTATTGTGATATTTGTTCTGAGTAAAACTTTCTGCTGAGGGGGCACTTTTGACAGTGCTCAGGGTTCTCATTGAAAACTATAGAATTGTCAGCCATGTGATTCATCATAATTATGTAGACCACTCTAAATTATCACGTTTGGTAGTCTTTTGCCTTTCTCTATAAACCTTTTTCAGTTTGTCATTATAGCAATTGTGGGGCTGACATGTAACAGAATTATGTTCTCTTTGTTTGCTAGTCGTTCAAAGTATCATTTTCCTGGACTTTCTTGTATTGTTCACTGTATTTCATTCATGATCCCTCCTCTCCGACCGGCTTTGAGATTTTTTTTTTGTTGAATCACTGTGGATGTTCACTACTTAAGCTTTGTCTTTTCTGTTGATCGTTAAAGAATATCTGCTTGAGCTTGTTTATATCTCCATGTGTACTAATAGTCTTCTTCTTTTAAAGCAAACTACTTGAGTTAAAGTATCTTGTTTCTGGAATTCATACTCTTCTGCTAGTGCATTTAACCAATATGGTCTTCATTGAAGATCCTTTCAAACGGAACACAAACGCATCCCATACTCAAGTACACTTGCCTGAAGAAAAGAAAAAAAGAGATGAAAAGCAAAACCAGGGGGAAAATGTTACCTTGATCTGATGTATGCGCATAATCTCAATTGTTTGCCTGATTTTTATGACTAGTAGAGTTAAAGAACGGATGGACTTCGTGAACTATATGATTGTTCATGTCATGCTGTTAAATATTAATCTTTCACAATACAATGAGTAAAATGACTGTTTTCTGTTCATGTTTTAGTAGGTTATTCTGTGTGACATTGCTAGCCATTCCATTAATTTTGACTTCTAAGTTCTCTTTATTTGCAGGATGAGCATTCTAGCACAGGCTAAGTTGCGTCTGGCAAAATTAGATGAGTTGAGGCAGGCAGCTAAAACTGGAGCAGAAATGCGCTTCAGACAGGAACGAGCTGAACTGGGTACAAAGGTTGAGTTGCGTGTACAGCAGGCTGAGGTAAACAGAATGCTTCTCCTAAAAGCTAATCGCCTAAGGAGGGCCACACTGCGGGAGAGGACATCTCAATCATTACTCCGCCGAATGGCTCGTGAGAGCAAGTATAAAGAGCGAGTGCGTGCCGCAATTTCTCAAAAGCGTGCAGCTGCTGAGAAGAAGAGGATGGGATTGCTAGAAGCTGAAAAGAGGAGGGCATGTGCTAGAGTCATGCAAGTGCGGAATGTTGTGAAGTCCATTTCTCACCAGGAAGAGGTCAAAAGAAGGGAAATGCAAATTAAAATAGAAGACAAGCTGCAAAGGGTAACAACATATTTACTTGATTCAAGTTAAATAAATTTTAATGATTATGTCCTCTGTATAATGTGATACTTTCTGTCACTTTGCCACTTGACAATGAACAGGCAAAGAGACAAAGAGAAGAATACTTGATGCAGAGAGGTAAAGCACATAATTCCTTTTGTGACAGTTATGATGAGATACATGTCCAGGCTGACCTGCTTTCAAGGAAATTAGCAAGGTAAGGGAGCAAACTCTCTTTCGTTATGCAAATTGTCTTGATATAACCGAGCTCATTTTCGTAGTTGCATGAAATACTGTCGATAAGATGTACGGAGGTGATGATATCTTGTAAGTATCCTTTTCCAGGTGTTGGAAGCAGTTCCTTACACGTGGAAAGACGACCTTCCATCTTGCAAAAGCTTATACTATGCTGAGTATTAACGAGAATGCAGTTAAGGTAATGCCATTTGAGCAGCTAGCAATGAAGATTGAATCGCCTAATACACTACAGAGAGCGAAAGGTTTGCTCGATCGGCTTGAGCTTCGCTTCAAATTGTTGCGTGATGTTGGCAGTGCCACAAGTACCATTGCTTGGGGCGATATTGATCATCTTCTCAACCGAGTAGCTACACCCAAAAAGAAGGCTACACCAAGGAGATCTCTGCGCAGTGGTGGTGCAAAAAAAACAGTATCCAACTTACCAGCAGCCAAAACTCCAGTCAAGTTGTTGAGGTATCCAGTTCGAATCGTGCTGTGTGCATATATGATTCTAGGTCACCCTGATGCAGTGTTCAGTGGTAAAGGGGAGCGTGAGATTGCCCTGGCCAAATCTGCTGAAAAATTTGTCAGAGAGTTTGAACTGCTGGTAAGGATAATATTGAATGGCTCCATCCAGACTTCCGATGGGGATACTGATTGCGGATTGGCAAGGCGCAGGACCTTCAAGTCGCAGCTCACAGAGTTTGATTCAGCATGGTGCTCTTACTTGAATAGTTTTGTGGTGTGGAAGGTTAAAGATGCCCAGTCTTTAGAGGAGGATTTGGTTAGAGCTGCTTGCCAGCTTGAACTCTCCATGATTCAAAAATGCCGGATCACTGCTGAAGGAGATGGTGGTGCTCTTACTCACGATCTGAAGGCTATCCAGAAACAGGTTTTTAACCACTAGATTTTATTTTTTTGCTTGAAGAAGTTGTCATTCCTTCAATATCTTTAGATTCCTTATATTAGCTTCTTGGTTCAGAAAATGTTGCTTCTATCAAAAAGATTCATTCCTAGCTAGCATAATTTTTGAGACATCATTCCTGTCATGTAGGTGATTGAAGATCAGAGACTTCTAAGAGAAAAAGTGCTTAATATTAGTGGAGGTGCTGGTATTGAACGGATGGATAATGCAATTTCTGACACACGAAACAAATACTTTGAAGCTAAAGAAAATGGAAGTCCTGTGGGCTCTCCAATTATGCAGTCAGTATCTCCAAGCCCAATTGCTCTCGCAGGTGCCTCTTCTTCTCTTGGGGGTTCAAATAAAGGAGGGAATTTGCTTGAGGTGAGTGATCAGAAGCCAAACCGTGTGGTGCGCTCCTTATTTAGGGATGAACTACCTTCAAAAATATGTTCTTCTGCCAATAACAGCTTGCAGTCATCCCATACTGATGAGGGATTGGTAATGGAGAATGAATTAATTGTGAACGAGTCACTTCATGGTCAGCGTCTTGAATTTGCTGAGTCTTCAAAAGTTGCTGATAAATACGATAATAGTATTAAGGTAGGTGCATTCTTACATCTTGATTTACTAAACCATAGCACATTTGGTCCGGAAGGGACAGCAGAAACTTTATTGATTTGTTCTGCCCTGATGACCATACAGGACAAAGTTAGAGAAACGATGGAGAAGGCTTTCTGGGATAGTGTCATGGAATCCATGAAAAAGGATGAAAATAGATACAATCGAGTTGTTGATCTAATGAGAGAAGCAAGAGATGAACTTTGTAGTTTGGCTCCTCAGAGCTGGAGACAAGAGATTAGTGAAGCTATAGGTATAGACATTCTCTCTCAGGTACCTCCCTGATCATTAAGGTCATGTGTCTGCTTCTTTTTACCTTATGATACGAGTAAGTTCTTTATCCATCTAACAATTTGCCTTCCTTTTTTAGCTGTTGATCTCAGGCAAACTCGACATGGATTATCTTCAAAAGATCATGGATTTCACATTGGTCACTTTGCAGAAACTATCCTCTCCAGCTAAGGAGGATGAGCTAAAAGCAAATTGTCAAAAGTTATTTGGAGAACTAGCTGATAAATGTATGGATGGGTCAGAGAATTCATTTATCCTGGCACTAGTTAGGGGTTTGCGTTTTGTACTGGAAGAGATGCAGGTAAATAAATTTCTGAACATCTTTCATTCTTTCCTCGGTTTAAACATCACATCTATAGACTTAAGCGCACTAACTTTGTGGATAGTTCAGCAAGAGAGCATTGTTTCAAAGTAACGTTAGAGGACCAGGGATTGATATTGGTAGTACTATAGATATATACAGACGTTTTATTTTCTTGGTATCTCTTTCTCTCCTCTTCCTCCCCTCTCTTTCTATGCATGCTGCAGAATCAGGGGAGCACAAATCATCTGTAAGACGATAGAATTATAGCATTTATGTAGTCTAGAATAGGACCTATTTCACATTCCAAAGAAAGTGTCTTGGATGCGAGTATATTCTATTCTGATACAGGGTGTTCTGGTGTTTGAATTGATCTTGAAACATAATTGTTGTACCACATTGCTTAACAAACAAGTCTATAGACTAGAAATTTTCGGTCAGCTATATCTTTGAGGATTTTTGTGCTTCCAATTTTGCTATCTCAGTATTTTTCTTAACCCAGTATAAGGTGTCTGACATTCCTTCTTTTTTTTGTGCAGCTGCTGAAACAAGAAATAAGCAAGGCAAGGATTAGAATGTTGGAACCAATTCTCAAGGGACCTGGAGCTTTAGATTATTTGAGGAAAGCTTTCACCAAGCGTTATGGTCTTCCTTCTATGGCTATGACCGCCTTACCCTTGACATGGCAGTGGCTTTTATCTGTCAAAGATTCCATGGACCAGGAATTTAATGAACACAAGGAGGCTCTATCCAGCCTGACAAGTGGACAAGATCGTTTCCTTCCTTCTGCCACCCTTAGAACTGGAGGAAGCTTTTCAGTTAAAATGAATAAAAACCATGCTTCACCTTTGACCTCTACAGGTTGGTTACCTCAGAGTCAGCCCCTTGCTTTACCTCTTTAAATTCCAAACTGCATCAGATCAATTTGGAGCATTCAGCTGCCTAGAATTCCTGCATCTTTTACCTTATTAGACTCTGTCTCTTCTTTTCAGAAGCTGTAGATGAATGCCAAGAATGCACGGGGGACAAGGTTGATTTATTGGTGAGGCTGGGATTGTTAAAGTTGGTAAATGCAGTATCTGGTCTGACGCAAGAAGGGTTGCCTGAAACTCTGCAGCTGAACTTTTTTAGACTAAGGACTACTCAGGCAAAAATCCAAAAGATCATCGTAATAGCTACCAGGTAACTGTTACTCTATCTCATTCCCCTCTCCCTCTCTGGGAAGGAAAGTACAGAGGTTCTGAGATGAGAAATGCTCTTATTTTGATATCTTACTTGCCCTTTGATGATCTACTTATTGACTTGATTATGATTCTGCAGCATTCTAGTCCAAAGACAGGTTCTTCAGAGTATGCAAATGGTATTAAGTGCAGCAGATATGGATAAAATTGTTCAAGGAAGTGCCAAAGCTCTTTCTGAGCTCCTTGACTCCAATAATGATGCTGGTATTCAAGAGATCATCTCGACACTTGTCAAACCTTTGGAGCATGGCGACAATGGTACTGATGAGATGAAGCTTCAGCAGATCAAGGAGATCATGGCAAGGATGTTATCCAAGAGCCTGCAAGCTGGGGATGCTATTTTTGTGCATGTAGCCCGGGCAATATATTTGGCTGGAAGGGGAGTTGTACTTGGGGGAAATGGAAGACAAGGAAGAGAATTGGCTGAAGCGGCTCTACGGCAGGTGGGAGCAACTGTTCTAATTGATGAGATTGCAGATGCCACCTCTGTATTGGTTATGGCAGCACATGTGACAGTGAATGTTCATGGTCCTTGGTATGCACAGTTAGTAGATAATATGTGAAGGTATTTAAACATTCTTTTGTATATATCAGGGCATGTAGTTATTATTCTGTATTATCTAGCTGTGAATCTCAGTCACCCTAGATTGAAGGTTATTGTTATTGTAGTAATGTGACTGGAAACCTAGAAAATGTAGATATTTGCTGAAATAAGGGTCAACTTAAACGCTTGCTTGTATAATACATTTTAAGTTTGAGAAATAATTTGAATGCAGATTGGATGAAAAAATCTGTACTGTGAATCTGTGATGCACTACTACAACAGGAGCCTAATCCAGAAACACCCAACTGTTATTAAATTGGTGTTATATATATTCTTCCATAGCTTCCTGTGTTCTCACGGATGCTCCGAAGATAACATTTGGAATGATCCATTCACTCTGCTTATCATGTGCTGCCTTTTCAACTAATACAACAACATCAGATGTTGTAATGTCGAGGTGTGCATGAAGTTTGACTCGGACATATTAGTGCCACCCTCTGTTCCATCTGGCGGTGTATCGTATTTCACCTTTCTCCTCGTTTGATTTTCTTCGTGATTTTTTCTAAAGCTATTTCAGTAGGCATTTAGTTAATGTATAAGAGAATATGAGGATCAGTTAATGTAAAAAAGTTGCTATCATGTTCAGTAGCTTTAACGTCTCATTACAAGCTATGGATCACTCAAAGAAGTAAATAAACCCTAATGATACCAGATCCCTCCCTCCACAATGACGAAGGGGTAATTTGCATATAGCTAGAGCTTGAAGAGATAACATAAAGAAAATAGCAGTAGTAATATAAAGAAAACAGAAGTTGGTAAGAAGACAAACTCCTAAAACTTAAGGACACACATAATAGCAAGAGCCTGTAGAATAGGTCTTGTTCAAGGTAAGGTGACAAACTCATTATTAGTACAACAAGCCGGTAGTTTTCTAATGAGACTATATTCCATTCAGATTCAAGAATATATGACGGAAGTGGAAAAGCAATCAACTAAATGAGTATATACATCATAACACTACATTCTATCTGTACAGACTGGCAGGTAAATGTAAGAGAACTGCATCATAAGGCAAGACCATCTCAAACTCTGCAAAAGCGCACAACCACAAAAGCAGAGGAAGATCTTTAGAAATCCAAAATCTTCAAGCTCCACAATGAGTTGACGACAAATATTTGCTTCACCAGCTGGCAGCTGTCAATGAGCAGCAAAATCAGCCTCAGCCATTTCCCTAACATGGCGGAAACGCCTTCGTCGAAGATACAGCCCAACCAAATATAACACTGAGGATAGTGCAATGGCAGAATAATCAAACACATCAATGACATTTTGACGGCCTGCAGTGAGATGGCAATAAAAAAAAGGTCAATGCAAAGAGAAATGCATCTTGAGTTCTTCACCAACAAAAATACCCAATAGCACTCCAGCAGCAGGAAGGGTGGGGAAAGAAGAGCTCTCACAGCAATAAATAGAGGTCTAATAGTGAAGACAGCCAAAAAATGGATTTTCTCAGTTTCTATTTACCTTTCAGTCCCTGTAATGCAACATAGAGATTCATAGTTTATATACTTGTATTAACAGACCAATATTACAACAAAATTGCCCAATTATTATTCTTCAAAATCTACACCCATCAAGTTCAACTAGCAGATGTGTGTACCTATTCTGAGAAAATCAAAGGGGCTGAATGTGTAAAGGAGTCCCAGGAACATCTGCAAGAAATTATCTGCTTCAGCGGATAAGTTCAAGAAATGATGTTACTAAAATATAATAAAGAATAGAATGACAAGGTAGATAAAGATAGCAAATCAGAAAGAAACCTTAACAACAATTTAAGGCCAGAAAACTGATAGATAATGAGAATTTGTTGTTCGCTTTGGAACTAATTGAGGGAGAATATTGAGGCTGTAGAGCCATAAAACCAAATACTACAGATAGCTGATTAAAGTAGCAATGTAGCAGTCATTGCATTAAGCTGTCAAGACGAACTTACAGCAAAAATACGCAATTTGTTCAAATGAGCACCAGGCCTGTCGGGATTCATCATTTCATTAAACACTCTCTTCATGTAAAAGGGCAGTCCAAGCACCTTCTGCAGAAAATAGAAAGAGAAGGGCAAAAATAAAGAAAATGTGGTGCTCTGCTATTACTTAATGGTAAAATAGTAATTATGTCTCACAAAGTGAAGGATTAGAAACCACTGAAAATATTGCTCTGCTATTATTCAAGAGAGGGAACAATTTAAATAAAGACACACGTGTGTATTGCATGTATTAATATAGGTTGATGTAAAAATTAGGTGCAACAAACTTATAATTTTTTTTTACAAACCATAGATAGGCAAGAGGATAGCTTAAGCAACAAACCCGCAAAATATAAGACACACGATATGTATTATACTTGTTAGGTTCAACTAGCTTTGTTTAACAAACCATAGGTAGGCAGGCAAGAGGATTACCCGTAAGCAGTCAGCACAAATCAGATCAATTCAATTCATACGACAAACATTGTCTGATTTCATGATTTCTTTAATCTCTTGCTGAATTCATGGAGCTTACATATTCAAGACTTTATCTCAAGAATATTAATGACCTTTTCTTTCAAAGCACATGATCTTGAGCTCGAAATTAATGGATTAAACAAGAAGATATTCTGCTTTGAGCTTGAAAGAACCAAAGATGCACAAATAGGTCCCAACTAAAAACATACGAGACACAAGGTCCAAACAGATGGTTCAATCTGTGCTTAAAATATCAGGATAATCCCATCTACGTAATCTAACATATGATGAAATAACATACGAGTCTAACGCACCAGCATGAGGCCATAAGTGCCACCTATAAAAAGGCGATTATACTTTCGAACTTTTTTCAAAACCTCAATTACTTCTGCATCCTGCTGACTATACAATGATGCCTCAGGTGTCAAACCAGTAAGCTTCCTCGAACACATGGGGCAGTTACAGGGCTGAAGTGCGGCACCGTAGTTCCAATACTGCAAAATGCAACCTCCTGCACACGTAGAAACCAAATTGAAAAGAATGTGTTGAAAGAAAAAGTATTGAGGCAAAGCTTGATAAAACAACTTCAAGACAAATAACTGTGATGGTCGACTAGACAAGACATGGCTTTTGTTGAGAACGCAATTACTTTTTCTCTACGGACATTCAAACAATTAACGTCAAATATATACGAGTACAGGAGAGACTTGACATCTCACTCTCCAAGAGGATAGGAAACCAGGATTAGCAAATTTATGAGATAACAGATCTCAACAATTCTCAAGGAGATTCAAATATTGTCCTAATCAATAAATTGCCATAGGAAGGATAATTTCCAACTACACTTGCATGACATTATCATTATCTTCTCTTATCTAAACCTAGGTATTGACAGAAAAAGGGATTCCAAATAAAATAGTGGATTTAACCCTAACGTATTTCAGATTTCAACCAAACTACTGAAAAAGGTAAGAGCGATAGAGTAAAATGACTCGGACATGAGCGCACATCGTTTAAAGCCTACTAATGAACCTACATAATTATGGTATTAAGCTGGCTTTCCAACTATATTTTCTTCTTTTTTTAACAAATTAATCCAACTATATATATAATTTTATGTGGTGCTTCCACATTCTCCACTGTCAATTTCCAAGGCGAGTTGCAAAATCTAAATGTAGTGTGGTAAGACCACTATCCACTAGCTCTTCCTAGTAGCAACGAAATTTCAGAGAAGAGCAAAGAACATCCATCTGCTCCATATAGCCCCAATTCCTTCCAAAAATAGCAGCACATAATCAATTTCATGGAAAACAAATCTTATCCTTGAGCTATTACAATAATAATAACCACAATAAACATGGAAATGAACCAGAGACATTAAGATAAGCTAAATGTTTTACCGCAGTACCAGTGGCCACAGGGACCTCGGCAAGGAACGACAAAATTTCCAAAGCAAATTGGACAACAATCATCAGTAGGAGGCTTCTCCGTCCTCAAAAACGCATTCTCTGCCTCAACAACCACAAGGCTCTTCGAAGATGCACCATCCAACTCCCGACGGTCCTCATCCTCTGCTGTAGGTTCACGATTACCTTCCTGCTCATCCTCTATCTCCGTTCCTGAAAACAACGTCGTACTCACCTCATTCTCAGGCGACTCATATCCCATATCTTCCTCCTCCTCGTCCGAATTCATCACGGCGGCGGAGGAGGAAGAGGCGGCTTCCTCCTGTCGTCCATCACCGGAATCGGAAGCTAAGTCAGAAAGCATAGCTGGAGAAGGTGGGATAGGGTTAGGGTTTTGACGACGATTTCGTATAGGAATACTATTGAGGAAGAACTTCATGATAGCAGAAATAATGGAAATGGAAGAATTTTCTGTTTAGAAAGTTTGTTTTTATATATGCGGAAATGTTGATGACGTGCCGGAAATTTTGATCCTAGTCGCACACTTTCCAGCATCACCTTTCTGGTCTTATCCTTTTCTTGTTTTTACATCTTTCACGGGAAACGTCATTTTTACGTTCATTGCAAATACTCTACGTTTTTCCTTTTTTAAATTTATCATATGGGTCAGCTTAAAAGCTTATAATATGTCTTAAAAAACACTTTCAAGATTATTATTTTTTAAAAAAGTGAGAGAAATCAGAAATAAAGTAAATTTTTTTTTTTAATTTTACTACAAATAAATCACAAATCTCTATGTCTTCTCCACCCATTTTAAAATTCAAAGACTACTGTAATTTTACCCTTCGGGTGACCCAGTGGTTTGGGCTTGGGACTTCCATGTTGGAGATCTCAAGTTCGAAATTTCTTGCTTGCGAAAGCAAGTGATTTGCCTTTTGGGTCGAGCTCGTCGCACCGGACTTGCCTAATGCAGGTTACCTCGAGCTATTACATAGGAGCGGGGGTTTTACCATGTGCGCACCCAAAAGATAACGGCTGTAAATTTCCCTTGTCGTAAAAAAAAAAGAAAAAGACTACTATAATTCATTAAGTTATCTAGTTAAAAATCAATTAGCCAAGTAATTTAGTAGTATTTGTTTTTCAAAATTTGTTATGTCTTACGGTTAAAGATATTTAGTTAATCTCAATCAAGAGAAATAGTAGTAAAAATGATCTGTAATTTCAACTTTAAAAATGTCGAATCACCCCGTAAATGAGCTTCAAATTCTTTGATTATTTTCGCATTATTGTGCTAGAATATTTCCAAAAATTTACTAATGAGTTTGCCTAGGGAACAAAATTACCCAAGGGGTTACTGTATTATTTCAATAATGAAAGGGCACATTTTCCTTTTTTTCTTTGGGGAGAATCAAGCAACCTTTTTGAGCTAATTTAAGCAACTAGGAAATGAGTAACAATAAATCCAACAAAGCATATTTTATAAGAATAGCTCAGACTTGATGCTTTAACCATGAATGTGCCAATCTCAATAAGCAGGTAACCACATATCATGCTGTAAACTTCTGAAATCTCGAAGATTTCACTTGACTACGAGCCTTGACAATCTTGGATTACTAATTGGTGGAATACTCTAGTACCTACCAAGTTCAAATATGTACCAAAAGCATACTAAGCACTTCGTTAATTAGAGTTCAAGACTAATATATATGACCTATCAGTGGGAGGAGGAATTACGATCTCTTGGCTACCTACAAAATGAGTAGAAGAAAATGTTTTAAAATAACCTCCCATACAACCAAATATTCTGCAAGGGGATCTCCTGTTTTGGGCAACAAACATTGAGATATATTCACAGCAAGGACTTCCGGGTAAGCTGGCATAGGCTTTCAATCAGGATGTATTGGTAGAACAGCCAACTGTCTCACACGACGACGAAGCACCCATCTATGGTATAGGCCAACCAAATAGAAAATGGCCACCGTGGCAATAGCACAGATGTCAAACAACTTCCAGATTCCCAGTCCTCCTACAAACAAGTAATTTATCAGCTTACGTTCAAAATTCAGCAACATCCTGTCAATGGCTGCATGAAGAATCAAAACCTGGGAAGTCCTAGAAGTGAATTAGAACAGTTCTCTATAAACCAAACAAACAACTCATTCTACGAGATATACTTTCTTGTTTCATCAGTATAGACTATTCTATTAAGTTGCATTGTCATGACCATTTATTAATGGTATAAATGATTCTAAAATCAGCGCCCCCTACAAAAGGATGAGATTCCCCAGTGTCTAATGGCTGCAATAATCATAAAACTTAACATGCATGCCATGCCATACAAATTTAGTTCTTCAATAGAGTATGACAAGTAGAATACCAGTAGGAATGAACTGAAATTCGCAGCTACAGTAGATCCAACTCAGGAACAACTGCAGTAAACATAAAGAATTTACTTTAAAAGCGACCAATTGTGAAGAAAGAAGCTAACGCATAAACAATCAGAAAAACAAACTTTACAATAAAGACTATTTATAGCATAATTACATCATAAAACAAAAAGGAATGCTCAATAAGATAAGTGGTCTTTTGGTTTTGCATAGTACAGTACTTAGATTACCAGTGTACGCGATATTCCAGGGATTTTCCATGTCGCTAACAACTTCACAGAGGAATTTAACCAAAATTGTCCTAGGGTACTTCATGAGAATCCATGCTTCACCCAGCACAGAGTACATCCAAAGAATATTGATCATTTTCTCTCATAACGCAAGGTTATTGAGTAATCATAATCATAAGAAAAAGCAACGAGATCACATGGCAACTCAAATGTGCCACTTTTCTAGATCCTCCAGCACTTACATAACTATGCATCCTTTCCCACATAATGTTGAAACAAGAATCCAGAAGTTATTGGAAGATTCCCAATTAACTCTTTAAAAAACTTACTGCAAGAATGCGCATCAAGTAATAGTTTAACCGAACTTGATCAGGATCTATCAGAGTATCCATCAGTGCTCGGAGAACTCTCCAAGTTAAAAGTGGCAGTGCTAGTACCTTCTGCGGGAAAGAGAAAGAGAACATATAAATCAGACATATCAGGAACATATATTCTGAAGTTTTAAAATGAATCAACAAGATCAATCAATTTGCTTCACTTCACCAATGAGTTCTTTCTATAAAGAGTGAAACTTCCTTAATTCCATTAGTTTGTATAGGCACAGTTGTAGCAATAAAGGGCTCAAAAGGCACCAAATACGCTCTAAGCAAGTATCCTCCCCACCCACCCCACCCCACACAATTTTTATTTTTAAAAACACTAATGACACTTGCTCTTCTAATTATACTTCCATAAGAACTAGGTTTCTAATATACATTATCCATTCTTTTTTTCTCTTATGAATTAATATGAGAAGATAAGGTAACACAGAGAGACTTTCCAAATCAAAGAATCCTCCACAAGTGTCCTTTCATTCAGAGAACTTCACTTTTAAGGGTTAGCTCCTCCAAGACCTCAAATCTTTGCTCAGGTAGTCTTATCTTCTCAGTGCACTCACGAAACAAATTAAATAGTGTTTTACCGTTATTTAATTAAGCATAAAATCACATAGAAGAATTGGCTGAGAAGAAAGGTCAGCGACAATCTTTCATGAGGAACAAAATGCAAGGCTGCAGCACCCAAATATTAACTTAAGTCAAAGATTACATTATTCACCAATGCTAGTAAACATCAGAGGTAAGATATACTTGTGATATGCTTCACTTGTACTCAACATACTTGTACTACATATCTTTTGGAGTTGGGACCAGAAAGTGTTTATAGGAGTTATCCGCATCACAGATCTCTCCCTTTTGCTAAATGCCACTCTACCACATCAGAAAGAAGGGCATCAGACTAAAAGGTTGACTCTGTGATGACCTTTTATTCGTATCACTTCCAGACTGCTTTTTACCTCTTCCTGCCGACTCACAATAGTTAAATCTGCACCAACTTCAAGCAGAATTTCTAAGGAGGACCTCCTTGTATCTAATTAAATCCACTTAACTAGGGTAATGTTACACAAGTTCCTACCATATTATGCAATGAAGCGACATTAACAAACAGTAGGAGAACTAGCTAGTTAGTATACTGTTATAGAACAATAAATCTTTAGCTGGAGATGCTAATAAAGTTTTATAAAATAGTACTGGGCGTGAGATGGGCATGAAGAGTCCCACACCAGCCCTTTAAGGCATGGTTGGTCTCTTTAATATGACTTGTACAATCTCACCTCTTAAGCAGGCTTTTAGGGTTGAGTTAGGCTCAAGATGCAAGAGGTATACATAAGAAATGCACAACTGATAATCACATTGCAGAAATGAAGTTTCTAAGATAGCAGCCTTACAAGAAAAATCCCATAAGCACCACTAATGTAGAGGTGATTGTACCGCCTAATCTTTTTAAGTAGCTCGACAACATCCTCTTCCTGTTGAACAAGTAACGATGCCTCCGGTACCAATTTGCTTATGAGGCAGCAGCATATTGGACACTTGCATCGCCGCAGTGTTGATCTGTAGTACCACAGCTGCAATATGCAACTAGCTGCGGAGTAAGGAAAACCAGGAACAAGGAAATCATAATCTACATAGAACTTATATACTTTACTATATCATTCCACCTTACTCAACAAAAGACGGAAAAATCGGTATAACGATTTTCAGAAAAGAAAAACAAATAGTAGTAGTAGTAGTAGTAGTAGTAGTATTAGTAAGTAAAGGATGTTAGAAATGTACCACAAAACCAGTGACCACAGTTTGTTTTACAAGGAATGGAGAAATTCCCAAAGCAAATAGGACAACAGTCATCCTCTGGTGGCTTTTCACTTTCCCTCCTCTTTACACTTCCTTCCTCCTCCATCTTCACATCTCCATCCTTAATCGAGCTAGAAATGTTAGGGTTTTTCATAATCCTCATACTTTTTCACAAAGAAAAATTCTACAGTCAGCTGATCTCATACCACCCCATCAACTATACAAAAATCCAGAAAATAAATATCAGATCCTTCTGTTTTTGCTCTTCAATTTCTGCAAGAAAAAAAAAACAGAGTTTTTTTCAGTTGAAAAAGCAGAGTGAGGCGAGGTGGGGGATGACAGAGTAGTAGGCATATAGAAAATGCAGAGGGTAGTCACCGTGAAATTACTTACATGGCACGTTAGGCTACGTGACACGTTTCAGTTACCTAACAAAATGGGTCCCACCTTTTTTGTCTTATTTTTAATTTTGGTTTCGCTTTGGATCTCAGATCGTCTTAATTAACTGCTGCTGATTCAACTGATCTTATCTCTTTATGAAAAGAAAAAAAAAAAAAGTCAATAAAGAAGTAAGGACTAATCTAAATTAATTTATTTTGAATTGAATTTTTTTTGTTCTTACTTTTATTCTGAGTCTGAGATAAATACTTTAACTATCGAAATCAAGAAGCTATAATTAGTGAAATGATATGAAAGAGATTAATTAATTGGATATCTCTTTTGAAATAGACTTATTTTTTTATCCAAGTTTAACTAATGAATCGTAATTGAGATTCATAAAAAATTTACCAGGACAAGGGTGCATTCAAAAAATTTATGAAAAAGATTTGATAAAATTTAAAACATAAACTTTAAGGCGAAATTTAAATTCATAAATTACTAAGTCAACTTCTTATTTTGTATTTAGGAAACTTATCCGCATCGGGTATATACATCAAACTAATATAATTTTTATTATTATGTGATTTAATAAAATAAAATATATGTTAATTAATTAAGGTTAAATAAAATAAATTATGAATTTAAACACATGACATGACATGCATGTATTGAATTGATGTATATGCGTGTAAGTTTTACTCCTCGCCCCTGCTTGGCCATACTTGTATACACAAATATCTACCTCCTCTTTTTCTTTTCTTTCTTTACCAAATAAGAAAAGAAATATAAATATTTTTGTCGAAAATATCTTTCATAAATGGAGTCTTAACTAATTTTTTTAAAAATCGACCGTACCAAACACACCCATCATAGAACAAATGGATTCAAAGTAAGATGCAAAATACATCTAGTTTTTCATTACTAACTATATTATTTGAGCATAGAATCGACATAAAAATTATTTCGTCTGTTTTAAAATTTGTGATTTTTTTAGTTCGTTTCAAAATAAATATCTAATTTATATTTAATCGTAATAATTTAATTTTAAATTTATCATTTTATCTTTAATAGAATAGTTTATAATCATATAAATATATTATAAGTATATCTAATTTTCCATTACGAACTATATTTATTTTTAAACTTTATGCGTAATTAAATATCATTACATGAATTGATTACGGAAAAGTACATAGCAAACAAAACATTGTTGGGTTTCACGAATATAGAACTCAGAAACGTACAAAATCAAGATTAAAACTACTTATCCATTTCATAGTTTGATTCCATTATTTTGGGATTAGCAGGTTTCTCTCGTAACTTGGAACCAGAATATTACTCCCTCTTATTTTAATTTGTTAGTCATATTTGCTTTTTTAGTCCGTTTACTAAAAATATCTTAATTCCTTTTTAATATTTTTTTCATTTTAACTTTCTCAATGTCTTATTTAACAGTTAACACTATCAAATTAAAAGATCTTTTGGTATATTCTATATATTTTTAGTTTCAAATTACAAAATTTGAATATCTTTTTTTTTTTTTATGTTTAAATTTAAATCAAACAAACAAATTGAGACCAACGAGATAACTATAATTGAAATTTGGAATTGATTAATTAAACAATACACTATAACGCTAATATAATGATAATTTTAGTTATATAATATTATTCTCCTTACCAAGAATTTTTTCATATCCAGAGCATGAATTCGAAACCTCTAATTAAGAAATGAGCAACCTCATTCACTGCATCACATCATTTGATGTTTATTTACTTATGATATCATTCCAAAAGGTAGTCAAATGTACTCAAAAAGTAAATATTATTCCATTCAATTTAATTTGTTTGTCTAATTTTAATTTCACACAAAAGTTTTTAAAAGTAAAAGAGATTTGAGAGTTTTATGATGGAAAAATTTACAAGAACATACTATTTAAGACCTTAATTAATAATATATGTATATACTCCTTTTTATTTACAAAAATAGGTTTTTAATTACAAACATGACAGAATATATAATTTTTGATTTTTTTTTATATATTTTTGTATCCAATTTATTTCCTTTTTTTGGAGTTATATGCTAAATTTTATGAGATTTGTAATGTGTTAAAATTATTTTTTAATTTTGTGATCTTAAACCTATCATGCAAAAGTTAAAAGTAAAAACTTACTAAAAAGGGAAAGAGACATATTTTCTTGCCCAAATTAAAAGAAAGAAAAGAAGTAGAAGGAACAAGTTGAGACGGAGAGAATCCAGTAGGAATACGATACGTATGAATTTGAATGATATCTTCAAACGCATGCTCGCTAGCAATTCGCCCATCCAAAATATCCAACAAGCTAAATTTTTTATTAAAAGGTATGGCGATGTTAGTTCCTTCCTACTAAATTACTCACTTATTTCTCATGACCAACATTACAAAGATTGTGGTTTTATTTCTTTGAATCTATTTAACAAAAATAAATTTAAAAAATCATACTGTACACAAAGCCCAACTGGCCAACACAAACATTAAAACTTTGATAAAGAACAAATTACTAAGGTTAAAAGACATTTAAAACGGTAGCAAGCAGGATTCAGAAAGTCCTGATGAATCCAATAGAAAATTTAGCAATCAACTAATATATAGAAAAGAGAATTATTATATACACTACGATGAATCATAGCAAGATTAAGTTAGCATCTCATAGTAGCTGGAACTTGAGCCTTGTTCCAGCAGCTTTGTTAACAGATTTACATTTCACCCAAATTAATAAAAACAGTGTGGTGATCATAAACTTTTCACCCATGCAAACTGTGATGCTAACTCCGAACCATACTACCTGCGATGTTGATCATGGAATGCTTCTTTCATTCTGATCAACTTTTGAAATAGGAAGCATTCACTAAGGCATCATAGTCTAATCGAAATCAAGGTCACCGTCTATACATTCATCAAAATACCCAAGGTCCCTATAGTCAATAGCCTCAGCATGTTTGTTCTGCTTCTTTAACACCCTTTTCTTAGTACATCCAGTGCTTTCAGTGAAGAACTCTTCGTCTTTGGAGTTCCCGTTTTGTACATTGATGGAATTTCTCCTCTTTTTACCCGAATCAGTATTGTCATTGACGCTGCTACTCGTCTTATCTGACTTATAGTAATCCCTGACCGTAGCCTCAATGGTTTCCAGCACATTATCCCCGTACTTGTTGATTTTTACCCTAAATTGCACCATCAAGCTCATTAAAAGATGAGGAACTAAGGGTGAAAAAATTGTCTAACTTGTTCTTTAACTTACTTGCCAATTCCATTGATGTCACGTAGCTCATTTATAGTTCTAGGTACTTTCTGGCCAATCAGCTGCAGGGTGTCATCTCTAGAAAATTAACAAAAATGAGAGCAATTTATCAGCTCCTGACAACAGGAAAGAATGAAAGGACGACATGGCACATCAAACAGCTTAACTTTAGTCTACAATAACGCATACATTTCTAAGCTATACTAAGTGTCAAATTTGTTTCCTTTTGTATCCTCCAGCACGGAAGAATATTCAAATGAAGTATCATATAGATGAGAATGGCAAATAAAAATCTAACTTACTGAAAGCCCTCACAAAGCCCAGACCTGAATCCAAAAGTCTAAGAAATTTATTTTAAACTAGAATGCTTAACTTTAAAGAGAAACAGAGTCCAGCATAACCTGCAAATAATTCATCTGTTGTTGGTCACTCTTCTCTTTTGATAAGTGAGAATAAGTTGTGCAAATATGCAACGTAGAACGCCTGAATGAAAAGGGCTCTAGCACAGAATGCATATACACCAACTTTAAGAATACAGAACATCTTCTACCAGATTTTTTTCCACGGCACAATATGTCAATCAAAAGCAATCCTTTTGAATGGATTCTGAACATGTGATTCTTTGATCAACTTTTTATATACTACTCCCTCCCATATTAAGTGAACTGTAGGTGTATGGCACAGTGCACACTCTTAAGAAAAACAGTTGAGGACAAAAGTTGAAAGCTAATTTCTATTATTACCCTTTTGATTATTCCTAAACTGTTCTCTTAGAAACAGTTTCAAAAAAAAAACTGTTCTCTTAGAAAATGTAAAGTAGTTAAGAACCTCATTAAAAGAAAGGGTAAATATGGAGAAGAATCCTACAGTTCTCTTGAACTTTGAAAAAATCACTTAATATGAACTAGAGGGAGTACTATGGTTTAAGAGAACCAAACCGTAAAGCAGCAAAACAATAGGGCTGACTTGCATATCACATCTTTTAAAGGCCGGGAGAAATTCAAAAGTACGACTTAAGTTCAACACCATTGCCCAAGTAAAGTAGAAGCAACAAGAAGATGCTTAATGTTCTATTAGAGAAAAAGGAAAAGAGAGGAAAATAAAAAGAGATTAAAAAGGCACTTACCCAAATATATGGTAAGCCATGACACCATCTCCGGATTCCCTAACAATATTAGTACGAAGTTTCCGTAGAGCTGAATACAGTATCGCTGAAAGGGTCTAAAATAAACAAATAGAATAAGGTGTGGCACAAAAACTAATTGATAAGGAAAGCACACCTACAACAAGGTGCTTGGATAATCATATGAAATCTGAACGTACTGGATCAAATGTAGATTGAGGTACACCAGAAGGGTCTGTCCTTGGAGGACTCTGCTTTCCTGATGTTAGTGAACCTTTTGCTGGAGTGGCTTCATATTTACCCAGTTTAGATGCCTTCACAAATGAAGGGAACCTGTAATAACATCAAGTAGATCATACTCTGTTGTGTGTTGCATATGACAATTTGATCAGGAGCAGATGAAGATATTTGGTTTAGTTGCTTAATATACAAGTAGTCATAGAAAGCAGCACTATTTAGAGACTGATTGTTCTACTTTATGTTTAGATTATTTGATGTGCTATCTAATGATTTCTCTTTCAAACTTATAATAGCACAAAAAAATATGATTAGTAGTAACATGTTTGATAGAAAAAAGACAAATTTCCCACAATCTAGCTGTCATTATATATACATAGATTAACTGGACTCGTGATAGTCAATATCAAAAAACTAAATTAGATCACAGATCGAGCAGGTAAAAAAAGAAATCAAGACGGACATGAATATGTTAGTCTTGATTATAATAATTATATGATATACCGGAATGATTTCAATAACCAGAAGCCATCTTCATTTTGGCAATTCGTAGAAACTTGGTTTACACTAAATTAAGAGAATTTCAATGAATAGAATGGATTGATATGTAAAAGACCCATTGATTGATCTTATTCTACACTTCAGGAAAGCTCATAGAGTCTGATGGTGAGGGCACAAAACACACAATGGGATGTACCACTCCCTCCGTTTCAATTTGTTTGTCCTATTTTGACTTGGCATGAAGTTTAAGAAAGTAATAAACTTTTGAATCTTCTGATCTTAAATTAAAGATATGTCAAATGTACCAAAATGTCCTTTAATTTTGCGGCCTTAAACATGCCATGTGAAAAGTTGGAATTAAAGAGTTGCCAACTAAGGAAAAAAAACCCTTTTTTAAACGAACTAAAAAAGGAAAGCAAGACAAACAAAGGGAGTACATTTTAAGTTCATGAAGTAGTGTAGGGATGTCCTACATTTTAATCCCTTGAAATATATACCCTTGCCCTCCCATTGAATATGACACCATCTACACAGCAAGGAGTTTAAGATATTAATTTAACTTGTGGTTGAAAAGTTACTTCACATGAAACAACATATCAAAGTATAAAAATCGAATTGTTAAATGAATTAGAATGTTGAATGTCGTGGAAATCTAACATCCCCAAGTTGAATCATATGTATTAGGACAGAGCAACTAAATGGAAAAAGACGACCTATGGTAAGTCATGCATGAACCACATCCCTAATTGGAGTTCTCAGAAAACACAACATCAAGATTGGAATACAGTGAAGATGCTATTGCTCCTGGCCACAGTTAAACCAAATTAGGAAGTCTGGGAGAAAGCATGAAAAAAGTCAAGCTCAAAGAGCACATCCTTAATCATTTTGATAAGCCATGTTTCTGATTACTCAATCACTTCAAAATAGTACATAGTAAGAAATGTGAAGAGAACTTGGTCACATCCAGTAACAAGGAAACAGATCACAAGCTAAATGTAAGCAACAAGAACAGAAGTGAACCTTAATCTCATAGTCTGACCACCAGCAAATAGATTATAGGCTTTTGATTCATTCACCTGAATAAGGATAACACTTTCAGTTTCTTAGTAAAACCTCAAATGGTTGAAATTTAAAAGATGAATACCGGAGATAAATAAAGACTAATTTTTTTGCATATGATATCTGAAAGGCTGTTTTGTCTCTATTCTATCTTCAGTAAATTACCTTTAGGACTGATGAAACGGATCCATAAAGGTCACTCTTTTTAACATCCTCCACAAGAATATCTTCAGTAACAAGATGACGTAGCACGCGGGATGCTTCACCCTTGGCGAGCTTCTTTCCAGCTCCATGCAGATGCAAAGACTCATGTCTGTGTTTCTTCACCTATAATAGTAAAGGAGACCATATTAGCCAATGAGAAAAAAGATAATAAATGAGAAGTTAAAAGCTAGGACATACATATTGACTCAAGGAGCCCCTGAAGACTTCCAAAACATGGGCTGACGAGAATTTTTGTCCTGTCATCTTCACCAATTCAACCTGACATGGCAGGCAAGATATCAATGTTTACTAAAACCAGCAACAGTCTAGTGTGTTACAAGGAAGTGAATGTCTTCTGTCAAATACAGAATTGAACAAACTAATTTTTCCCTACTAATTGCTTTGCAACTTCAGTGACGTCTTTCTCAATACAGTTCTGAGTCTTGCAGCAATTATCACATGTTTTTCTGCAGTTGGTAGATTCGAATTTCTCTCCAAAGTGAATAAGCTGAAGGAGACGACGACAATCAACTTCATTCTCACAGTAACTGACCTGAAAAAAGTGTTGAAAGACTTGAGAAAACTAACATTACAAAAGTGAAGATCTCAGTGACTTATGAATAATCACATGCCATTCTTAGAAGATTTTCCACGTTTGTCTCAAGGTTCCTCCCTGAAGCTGCCACATTTGAACGACCGTATCCAGACCCAAAGGGACTCTGCTCTACAGTGCCTTGACTGATCATATGCTTGACTCGTATCTATTGAATTTTTTTTTAAAAAGCAAAAGATGTTTAACAGGAAATAAAGAAGTAGAGAGATCAACACTCATATAATACTTCACTAACAGAATCAAGAAACATATTGGGACAGAGACTCACATAATCACTATAACTGTAGTACAGAACACAAGAGGAAGGTAGACCATCTCTACCAGCACGACCACACTCCTATTGAACAATAACAGCAAAGTAAATTTTACACTCCATTGAACTGAATTTAACACACTAGTTTTTCGGAGTAGTTTAAAAGAGAGAACGAGAAATTAAAGTTTAGCAACCACCTGATGGTACCCTTCAATAGATTTTGGCAAAGAATGATGAATGACAAAACGAACGTTTGGCTTGTTGATACCTGCAGTCATCATGTTAACACTGATTAGTTAACAGCATATCAGCTTGAAAAAGCCACTTAAGTCTCAATCATACCCATTCCAAACGCAATAGTTGCACATATAATATTGATCTCATCTTTGCTCCACTGCTTCTGGATGTTAGCTCGTTGAGCACCATCCATGCTGCCATGATAAAATGCTGCTTTATGTCCGTATTCCTGCAAATTGAACATTCCCATTAGACAATTATAAACTCCAAAAAAGAATTATCTGGACTTGACAAGAAAAGAGAGTGTGAAAAGGATCTTTGGTAGTCATCATCTATCTAGCTTTTACGAAAAAACAGTGCATAAGCTCATTGAACATACTGTTCCATAAGAAATAAGGGTTGCTGACTAAGTATTTGACAAAGCGCTTTCTGTTTATGTAAAAATGAAATAGATACTGTAAAAAATAAATTACTCCACACAGGCCTAACTATTTGCTAGAAGTTTAAGGTACCTGAACATTAGAGCCACAGTGAGTTTCTAATTTATGATCATCGTATATAAAATTAATGCAAGAAAAGACAATATGAAATTAGAAGCTTTTAAAGGAAGAAGAGATTTCAAAAGGTGATAACTAGATACTAACAAGCAACCACTCAAACTAGTTCATAATTATCCCCACATCACAGGAAAAATGAACACAAACATCATCTTGTTTACTTCATGCATTATATTATGTTTTAAGAAAGTTTTCGCTAGGAAACCAACAATAAAGCAAGAAAGAAAGAAATAGAGTGTCTGTTAAAAGGTGATGAACCTGCAGCTTTTCTGCTACTCTCTCACAATCCATTCTAGAAAGACAATAAATTATCCCGCATTGATCGAAATGATTATTCTTTATAAAAGTGCCAATGTCTTCCAAACACTTCTTTGTCTTTGGGATAACAGTATATCTGCAAATTTGAAAAATTTCCACAATCATGTAATGCAAGGCCAAAAAAGGTATGGTACCACTACACTTTCAGAATCATTTATTCACCTTAAATTTGGACGATTGAAGCTTTGTCGGAAAATAATGCAGTTGGCAAGACCAAGAGCCTGAACAACATCCTCCTTGACACTTATTGTAGCAGTTGCAGTCAAGGCCAGAACAGGCACAGTAGGGAACTTTTGCTTCAGGATACCTAGACCCTGGATGACAACTGAAAAGTTTAGCGTCCATAAAAAGTACCCCAACAAATATGATAACAGGAAAAATGCTTTTTTTTAGAAATAAAATGCTACAAATTATTAGCTGATAACACGAAAAATGCTTGAAAAGACATTACCTGATAATCAGGTCTGAAATCATGTCCCCATTGGCTTACGCAATGTGCTTCATCAATAACAATTCTAGCAAGTGTATCACGAGTATGTAGACTTTCCAAGTGTCTCAATAGAACATCACTTCTGCACTACCATACAAGTATTCTTTGAGTATTTCAAAATATAGTTTGGTATTAAGGATAAATTTTGTGCAGTAAGGAACACACTTTATGTTCCCTAGGACCCTGCAGAAAAATTACTAGAAACAGTATAAACTTTCTTTACCATGACTCTAGAAGGTTGACCTTTTGATAGCCAAGGGAAACTTAAAGAGCTATTCATTTTTACAACAAACAACTAATTTAGCTAGGTATTAAATCATGTCATTGTTGCAAAGCCGAAATCCTAATTTCATTGTTGAGGCTCTATCAAATAAAGGAACAATGAATCAAGGGACTAAAAGGTCGGTTTTGAGGGTCTGAGGCAGTGGCCGCTCTGCACAATGTTGCAGTTTAGTCTAGCGTGAAATATAGTCCCCTTCATCTGGAATCCAGATTCTGGATAATTTCCAAACAAATAACACTTGTGGGTATTGCAATTAAATTGCTGAAGTATAACCTTTTCCAAAGAAGTAAGACCAAGTTTCAAGAAATAGTGCTATCCAAGTTATAGTAATTACAGATTGAGCAATCACAATTCATTACTGGGAGTTTATCCATCACACCTTCAGAAAGGTTTCATGCCTCCAGCAAGGAACTTACTTTTCCTGCTAGCATCTCACTATTTCATAGTCGCACCAGAATAACAGATCAGCCAAGGAATAAGGAAGAGCCAAGGAATTTCAAGATTTGTCTTAACTTTTAAATATCAGACACTTCATTCAGAGAAGTTACCATAAGTTTCAAATGTTACCAAATGAAATTACGAGTACGCACTTTGCAACTTTCTCTGGGGTAACATATAAAAATTTGTATTTGGAACCATCTGAATTGAGCTCTCTAAGTATCTCCTGTTGCTCAGTCCACTCCATGTTGGAACTAAGATAAGCAGCAGGTATGTTAACCTGCAATGTGTACATACCATGAAAACACAGCATTAAGGTAGATTTTCTTAGAAGCAGATGAAGTTATTATAGTCTCAACCATCATTACCTGCAGCAAATGCATTATCTGGTCTTGGATGAGCGAAACAAGAGGTGAAATAACCAAAGTAATCCCAGGACAAATAAGACCAGGAAGCTGCAGGAAGTAGGTCATGAATGTGAGAGTCCCAGCTGCCAAAAATTCAAGTACCAAGCCCAGTACACAAGAAATGTGCAAAAGTAAACTGGAGCTCCCAAAAATATGTCCATCTTTTGAAGTAGTTATATTGGAATAGCAGCAATAAGAAAGTCCACATTTTGGGTACAAATTACCATGGCAAGAGAAAGAAGAATGTAGATATCAATAGTGGAGCCACAACAATGATAAAAGTTTCTAACAGTAGATAGCTCAATTCCATAATGATTGTGCACATTTTCTACTTGATGCATTTAATAGGCGTAACAGTTCATGAAGAAAGATCTACTCGAACACCTTTTCAGATAACTAAGCCAAGCTTGGCAAGAACACATTTCACAAACATATCTTTATTTCTTTGTATAAATGCCTTTCAACATATAGAGGGGCATATCATCGTCAAAAAAGGAATTTCCCCTAGTTTAACTCCCAACAGCATGACTACATAGCTTCGCCCTTCTTTATCTCCTCATAGGCAAGGACCCACCTACCCCTGTTGTTGATAGCTTCCACTAGTCATCCTCTAGCCTCATCATGGTTGTATACTTCTCCCCCAGCAGTCACCAGGGTTTCAGGAAAACCACTACTGATGGAAACATCTTGCATCACTCATCCTCGTCAAGCTTCAACAATTTTCCTCTCCCTCCCTATTTCCGTAGGGCTAAATCATTAAAGAGACTGCATAATATTTTTCTATTTCTTGAATATCTACATATGTATGTGTTAGAATCTGTAGATTTTCTGATAATTATTTTCTTGGGAAATAGGTACAATTTCATTAGGAATGGTTTTACTAAAAAGAGGTAGTTTACAAACTTGAAAGAATCTTTGATTCCAAGCAATGCAAGATGAATTTGATCAATGAAATTCAAACAACCGAGCTCCAGAACGGACTGAGCTTGAACATTAAAAACAGGGGTGACTTGTTAACAGCTCTACACATTCATACCAGCATTCATAGAGCTAACGGAATTACAATTTTTGTAGGAAATATGGAATGAGCACCTGTGGTAGAAGAAATACTTTTGTCATTTCCAGTTACAATGGAAGAAAATTCAACATTTGATGCTATAACATATGACAATCTTAAGGCCATTATTGACAACTGGTTAAGTGGTAAATGTCAACAAGGAGTTTCTGTACAATCTGATGGCTTCTTAGCAAAATGAAGCCAGAAGTGAGCATAGCTAAGAAGGGTTGATGATTCTTCTGTTGTTTAATCTCCTTCTGAAACTGGTACCATGTAACCCTCTAAATTTATAATAATACCAGATAATAGCATCTTAGACAGATTACATTTGCTTCACGTTATAAACACCACAGAGAAAAGCTTCAAAAGCCATAAAGTCGAATGACTCACCTGATATGTCAGACTTTTGCCTCCTCCTGTTGGCATTAAAACAAACACATCATTTCCGTTCATTGTTGCATTTATCACCTCTCGTTGATTAGGACGAAAAGAGTGATTTCCAAATACCTTTTTGTTATTGGCCTGACAATGGAAAATATGTTCAAATTCAACTCCAGAAACATCTCATTCTTACGCACACATTTAAATACACACCTCAAGCTTCTTTGTCCAAGGGAAATCTCGGCTACTCCACTTCTTGTCATTTGAACCATCAATATAGTTAACTTCAAGATACTTTGGGATGTATGGTTCTCTTTCCACTGGGGCTGTTGAAAGACCATATCCACCAGTCACATCAAATGAAAGTGATGATGAATTCCAGTTGTCAAAGTGACTGGACTCATTGAATCTACTAAACTGTGTGTCAAGTCTCGTAGGATTAATCCTTGAAGGGAATGAAGAAGGTGTGGCATACTGAAAGGCAGAAGGTGTTTCATATTGAAAGCCAGAAGTTAGTGTGGAAGCAGAACACTGTGACATCTTTCTTTCTTCATTGCCTGACACAGTTTGAAGAAATTTTTCAAGGTGCTGAATTTGCAGCTTCAGCTGTGACCTGAAAGTATGCAAACGCAACCAGTTATAAGCTTCAATATTTCTACATTTTTTGTCAAGGAAGAACAAATGTGCAGCACAAATAAGACATGGTATGAGAAAACATCAAACTAGAAATAGGAAAAGAAAAGAATAATATATGAGAACATACCGTTCTTGGCGAAGCATTTCAATCTGTTCTGAACTCAGGTCTGAAACATTGTCAAGAAGATCATTTGAAATCTCAATTAGCTTATCCTTCATCTCTTGTAAATGATCCAAGGCTCCAGGGCAAAGTCCTAGCTGTATTAATTGCAGAATCAAGCGTCGGAGTTAAGAAAATATCAGTAACTTTGGAACGAACATGATTGAAGCAGAGAAACCTTATTACCTGCAAACCATGGTTGCAGTTTATGGACAACTCCGGTGGCAAGTTTGTCTCCTCATGTCCAGCCAAACTTTGAGAATTTGTAACTGGAGTAGTTGACGGAAACCTGGAGACAGAAGGCTGTGGCGTGCAGTTGGTCTGATAGTGTTCAACTATTTGGTCAACATCTATATTCTGAAAAAGGAATGTAGCATAACTTTCTAACTGTCTAAAAAAACCCAGATAGAGACAAATTATCAGGGAAAGATGGTCAAAGTGTAGAACATAGATAATAGATTTGCATGCACATTTCATCCTTCACTGCAGAAACCAGTAAATAAGAGACAGTAGCAATTAGTGCAGAATATTAATTGTTTTCTCCTTTTGTTTTCTTTTTCTATTTTTGGTTTTGGCATTACTTTCAAAGAAGCAAGGTAAAGCTCACTTGTTTTGGTCTCTTTTACCCAAAATATCAGCATATTCAAATTGGATTTAAGTCGGCAATTCCTAGTTTCAAAAGTCAACAACCAATAATATGATATATCCTAGGGAGAGTGGGAAGTCTTTTCTGTTATCTGCTTAAGCCACACCAAAAATTACCAGAAGAATGTCATCTTCTTCAGTTTCATCAGCACAAGTGGTATACGCCTCCCGTGTCTTCTTGCTTGCACCATTTGCATGACTGCTGGATATTTCCCCTACACCTCGAGCATGTGAATTGTCTACTCCACTCTGCCTGTTCACAACATTCCCTGTTTCTGCTATGCCACTTGAGTGTGGTGGAAAATAATTGCCTGCATACCTTCTCGAGTCACTGTTTTCACCATCTTCACCAACACCTTGATGCACTGGCCTGCACCTCGCTGGAGCACAGTTTCCATCAGATGCACGCGGGATCTGTGTGTGATTAGAGTGTTGTGAAAAAGCATTGGTATCTTTGGTTAGTTGTAGAGTTTTCCCTGGTCTTGTGTAACTCTTGGGAGACAACTTGAGGCTGGTTAGAAGCTTCCAAGCCTGCCAAGAATCGGAAAACCAATATGAAAAGTGATTCCTATAGCTGACCAAACAAAGGACTCAAACAAAAATTAATATTTCATTCAGCATTTTATGCTAGGATTCCTCAAAAATGTGCTCATGAAGTTAGTGCCTACATAGATCCATTCTACGATTATACAACAAATAAAAAGCAAAAATAATAAAATGGTTTCAAATTGTAATAGATGTATTAAGAACTGTCAAGAATGAAATGGTTGGAGGATCTTAATATCTTGCAGACCCAAAAGCACCTTTTCAGCTTCCAATTTTGTTACACTTCTGATTTGACAAGTCATTGACCTGTAAAAATAACAATAAGCAATAGATAAGAATACAATCTTCCTTTAACTGATAAAGAATTAAAGAACATAGATACAATTAGCATTCAGATAGTACCAGAAAAAAATTTATAAACAATAGTACCAAGAAAAGAAGAAGAGAAAATTCCCCAGGAATTTGCTGAGTGATAACCTGGTGATGGATCTTAGTACATTCAATAGAATGCGGCAATGTTTTACAGTTTCTGTCAGTTACTCTCAGTGATTACTTATCTTGAGAATGAAACTTTTTTGTGAGCTAGCATTAAGTACCTCCAGCATAGTAGACCTTACTTGTCCTAAAATTTTGCATGTATAGTACTGGTGGAATGTACACAAATTTGGAAACACTGAAAGCAATATGACTACAGTTGCATGGTTTAAAGTTCAGTCACCCCATGGTTAATTATCTTTTATGCATCAATCATGTGCAGAAGTTATCTTCTTTGAAACGTTTGAGTAGAAAAAATGTGCAATCTTACGAGAAAACAAACCAGGTTATGATTGAGTGGCACACCTGGCATTCATTTCTTCTCTGGCACAATGTTTTTGTGTCGGTAGAGAGAAAAGGATGTTCGAACTCAAGAACTTATCTTGGCATGAAAAATTATCATGGGCAGTAGCATGTTGCGTCCAGTTGGCTTTTGGAAGCTTATCTTTAGACATGGAACCTCCAGCTGAATTAGCCTCCCTGCTTAGAACATCCAATTTTTAAACAAGAAAATGACGCTCCAGCAAACTTCAGAAAACAGAAAAGAAAAGGAAAAAGTAACATACATGAGCACATAAACTAAAAGACACTAGCATCATCTGTTATGCCTTGAGACATGAATTAATAAATCTACTTCCCTAATGGTCTAGCTAGCTGAAAACCAAACCAAAACCACACATAAAAACCTGTAAATACCACCAAATTGTCCAGGAAATAAGCATGAAAAATGAGCCTGTAACCAAACTGATTAAGGAAACAATTAATCACTCCTTTTCATTTTGTTGGTCTTGATTGGCTTTTTAGTCCATTTCAAAAACAGAACATTTATTTTCTTTTTTAGCAACTCTTTAATTTCAACTTCTAATTGGAATATTTAAGACCACAAGACATTTTGATAGATTTTACTCATTTTAGTTTAAGACCACAATATTCAAAAATCTTAATATTCATTTTTAAATTGTGTCAAGTAGACACCAAACAAACAAATAGAAACAGGGGAGTATTATATCGCACACAAACATATGTACATAAACAAAAAAAAGAGATAAGCCTCCCACTTCCCCAGAATAAAAAATAAAAACGAATGATAGTAAAATTATGTGCACATTGAAAATATTAATGGATGATAATCGACAAAGGTGCATTGATAATAACACTCCACTAATCATTAAGAACACTCAACAGATGTGAAAGTTAACAGAATTGAGCAATTACTGAATCGGAGATCTCGAATTGAAGACTGAAAAACAATTGCTTTGAAAATAATAGGGTTATGCAGTGTGAAGGATTCAACTGACCATAAAAATGTGACTTCCAACGTCGTCGGCGAATCAGTCCCCGGCGAAACGGAGTTGGTCTGTCAGCCACGATATGGAAGAGAAACGAAGAAATGAGGATACAGGCTGAAAGCTTCAAATTTCGAGACGCGGGATGGATTGGCGGGATAGTTTTCACGAACGAGTTAGGGCTTGGCCCGATTCTGGCGCTATTCACGTTTGGGCCAAACAACCAAAGAATGTAGCGCAAATTACAGAAATCACATACTTTTAAGGTAAAATTGTAATTTATTCATTAAAAACTTATAATTACAAAAATTCCTTAAACGGATACAATAATATAAGCGCTGATACATTAATTTGATGTGCGAGATACATTAATCGTTAAATAAGATACATTACACTTTATGCATGATACACTAATCTGATGCGCGAGATACATTAATCTGATGCGCGAAAATAAGGGATTTTGGAGATTTATAAAACTTATAGGGAATAATGATGATAAGTAAACTAAAAAGTGTAATTTCTGTAATTTTTCCAAGAATATATACCATTTACATACCTTTTTTATACCACATACATGTACAATTATGGTCAAAATATTTAACTTCCGTATAAAAAGTTTATCATATATAATTTGGTTAAAACATAACTTACACATAATTTGCATGGAAATGATGCGGGTAGAGAAGATAAGAGAAGCCGGATTGAATGGTTTGAAAATGTGAAGAGGCAATGTGTGGGTGCATTAGTAAGGAGGTGTGAGAGATAGGTTACAGTGGGTATGAGATGAGGTAGAGGTAAACTGAAAAAATATTAGGGAAAGTTGATAAGATAGGATATCACTCAAATTTAGATTAGCAGGGACATGACCTTAGATAGTTGGTGTTTGTTATTGTACTATTTGTATTTCTGTAGTTCATATTTTTTATATCTCATTGTTATTTATTAAGTATTATTTTCAATACTCTATTCTAGTATGTTGTGTATTATTTCGATTATTGCACTATTTTGTTGTAGTCGTTGATTTTTATTTTTTTTTGTAGACTTTGCACTTTTTTTCTCCTAGCTTGCTATATTTTCTTCTTTAAATATGGAATTGCTACGTCTGAGCATTTCTCCTAGCTCGCTATATTTTCTTCTTTATATATGGAATTGCTATATCTGAGCCAAGAATCTTTCTAAAACAGTTTTTCTACCTCCACAGGATAGTGGTAAAGGTTGCGCACATTCTACCTTCTCTAAGCTCCACTTGTGAAATTTCACTGATTATGTTATTATTGTTGCAGAGTTGTGTTGCATGTATTTGGTACGTTGTTGATATATATTTTTGTATATATCATTTTATGTCCGGTTATACTCTATACATACATCCAAAATCTAAAGTATATATATACAATTTATCATTATTTATATATAGGCAAAAGTACTCATTACCCCCCTGAACTTGAAGTTTTTTATTCGGTATACACCTAAACTAAATTCCATTTTAATTACCCCCTCGAACTTGTTTATTCCTCCGTCGTGTACACTTTTTTTGTCCACCTGCTCCTATTGTGACTACACGCGCGACAGCTGGCAAAAGTGATGATGTGAATTTCCACTTGGATAAATAATAGCCACCTAGATAAATTAATATGGCAAAAAATAAATATCAAACCTTCTCACCTAAAACTTTCGGACAAAGCTTCTCACTAAAACTTCCGGACTAAATCCGAAAATCTTCAAGAAATTAATATTTAGTACTGGAGAACTCAGATTAAATGCCAGCACAAGACTTTTATTGTTGGGAATAAAACAAATTAATTTTGGATTAAAAAAAATCGGTGGGAATTGGAGTCGTTTCTACAAAAGTATCTTGAAGAAGATGAGTTGTAGGGGAGGATGCAGGGTTGCAGGGGAGGGGATAGGGTGCTGCAAAATAGATTTTAAAATAGTTAAAATAATTAGGTAAAATGCTACATGTCATTTATTCATTGGATAGTTTTTCTTAAATTTAAAATTCATTGTTTAAAAGTTATTTTTGAATAAGGGCTGATTTCGCGGAACTCCTTGAATTTCAAATTTGTCTGAAATTCTTATCAAGTAAGTGTTAATCTTTGTTTCCTTTACTTTTCATTTACATTTTGCCCTATTTTTCGTTTAAAATATGTCAAATATTAAAGAAAAATGGAGATTTTACGTTTTTTTACCGTTGTATCTTTATGATGTGGCAAAAAATCACTTCATCACGCTCCTAGTAGAGTGTGTTGTCAATTTCTACGCCAGGTGCACAAAAAAGGTGTATGCGACGGAGGAATAAACTAGTTCGGGGGGGTAATTAAAACGAATTTTAGTAAAGGTGTACACCGAATAAAAAACTTCAAGTTCAGGGAGATAATGAGTACTTTTGTCTTTATATATATGATTCAGAAAAGAGAAAATGGTCAAATTCCCCCTCAATCTATAGCCAAATTCTCAACTACACATTTTATACTTATATTTTATGGGAGTCCTATTACTCCCTTGGACTAATTTAAAGCGAAATATATATCACCCTAAAACTAGAGAACCACATTCTTCGAATGTGGTGTGCACACGCGCTACAACTGTCAAATATCATTTTATTTTATTTAAAAAAAAAGTGAAAGTTGTTCTTCTTCATTGCCAACATCATCTTTACTCTTCTCTTCTCCATATTGTTGAGACATGTTTTTAATTCTTTTCACTGTAAACTCCCCTAAACCTTATCTCCCTCCACCCCATTTCTCCCTAGTCACCCCACCCCCAACCCCCACCCTCGTCTTCCATGACCCACAAATTAGATCTCAATCCAAGATCCATATCAACAATTATCATCTCTTTTTCGGGTAAAAGAAATCAACAATATTTATCAACAACATCACCATCACAACAACAATTTTATAAAGTCATTTAGACCAACCCCTTCACCTCTCCCACCCAAATTCTACAATCTTGGCACCAATTTCAAGTTCAAAGTTCTTGCTAATCGTCTTGGACTTGAGTACGACTACGTCCTTTTGATTCCTTCTTTAAATAGTGAAGGATTTATGCCTTTTTAACTCGAGGAAATAATTTGGATTACCAGGGTTGAGCATAATCGACTGGTGGTTGCTGCTCAAGTTCCTAAAATCGTTATTGGGTGTAGTTTAAATTGTTCATCGAACAATAATAGAGATTAGAGATAAGATCTGAAAGTTGGTGAATTTTATTAGAGTGAAGAGATTAAAGACGATTTAATTTTATTCACTACATGAGTAATAATTTTAATGCTTATTTGGTGATTTACAATGTTAAGAATTGTGAGTAAATAGTGAGACAAATAATGAGAAAAGTATTAAAAGATGGGTGAAGAGATGGGCTGTTATGGTAGTGGACTAGTGGTAGTTCAACAATGGTGATGAAGAACATATACAGGTGGGGTGATTTTTTTTGAGTAATAAGAGAGAGGAGAGGGGGGGCGGGGGGAGTAGAGAAAATTAAATAAAAGACAAAAGTTAAAAAATTATATTTAAAAAAAAGTCATAAATATTTTTAAATATATTTTTATCAGTTTTTTCAACTTTCACATGCCTTCAAGAGAGTGAACACACTCTCTGCGCCATGTCAGCACTTAAGGGTGCATTTATACCACTTTAAAATAGTTCAAGGGGGTAATAAGACCCATATAAAATATAAGTGTGTAGTTGAGAATTCAGTTATAGATTAAGGGTGTATTTGACCATTTTCTCATTCAGAAAATAATAACAGAATTTTTTTTTTTATTTCATTACAATATGAAATTTTAATCAAAACTAATTCTAATCTTCACCAAACTCCCTCAAGATTAACATATAAACTCCAAAAGTTATTTTCAAACGTCTCCAATAGCAACCAACCTAATAAGCAACAAATTATCAAAACTTGATTTCCAATTAAAAGCTTTGGAATTTTTGAATAACCACTACCGGAATTATAAGAATTCTAGTTTCCACTATTTAATTTGTTCATTTTTCCTCCTTTAAAAAAAAACAAAATAATAATAATAATCATTATTAATTATTTTTAAAAGGAGCACATACAAAGCATATAACTAATGGGAAAATGCATAAGTACCCCCCAACATATGCCCGAAATCCCAGAGACACACCTAACTTTTACTAAGGTCCTATTACCCCCCCGAACTTAATTTATCTATAATATTCTACCCCTTTTCGGCCTACGCGGCACTATCCTTGAAAAATTTGTCAACGTGCACTGGCCCCACAAGTTAATGCCTCGTAGGCCAAAAAGGGGTAGAATATTACATATAAAATAAGTTCGGGGGGGTAATAGGACCTTAGTAAAGGTTAGGTGTGTCTCTGGGATTTCGGGCATAGGCTGGGGGTACTTATGCATTATCCCCATTTATATACTATTTTACAATTTATGTATATATCCTTCTCTCGATGAACTCGATAAATCATAACTATTATTGATTGCATAATATTATAATTTGCTCTCAACCTTGACAAGCAAATATTCTTTAAATTGTTCATTAGCAAATTTAGTCGTCATTTTTGTTCATCAAATTATAAACATTTATTAATTACATATTATGAAGTTTGTAGGCCATGTTGATTTAGCATTCAACTTAATACTAATCATTCGTCCATGTCCTTCTTCTTCTTCTTCTTTTTTTCCAGAAAAACACTTCAAATGTATAAATATAGAGTTTGATTATATTACTAGGTAATTTGTCCGTGCTTCACGTGGTCATCAATAATAATTGCATTGAACTTGCAAATAATCCTTTACTAATATCCATACATTCAAAATAATGAAAAAAATAGGTTCTTAAAAAACATTAGGAATATTCCAACATGAATTTGATTATTTGTCATTACCACATAACTCAAGAACCTCTAATGACTGAATTATTCAGAAATTAATGAATCATTGGTTCTTTAATCAACATTAAAAGAAAAATAAAGAATAAAATAAGAATATATATATATATACAAAGACATTTCGTAAGAAAAAGGAACACATTGAAGTTGCATAGATAATACAATTGTGATATATGTCTCAGGGAAAAATTCAAAAAATTGTTAATTAATTCAAAAAATAAATTACGCTTGAACATGAAAGCAATTATAACTTTTGAACTTGCATAATGAATTTCTTCAATTGATAAGTGAGAAACTTCATAACTATGTAAAAATAGATAATACGTAAAGCTTATATATAGTAGTTTTAAGATATAGAATTTTATATAGAATATGAAAACATGAATTCTTGTACTGAATACAATAATTATTTTTTGCGCAATGAATATATACCTACTATATGTGTATATGTTTAATATAACTAGAGACAATAATTTTGCAGAAACATAAAGAACAAAGTTTAAAACATTTATTCAAAAACAACAATTAATATCATAAACATAAATTAATGACTGTAAAAAAATACCAAGATATGTAAAAATAGAATGAAATAGAGAGGGAAAAATAGAGTCCACTGAATGCTAGGTGTCCCCTTAAGAAAATTACTCTCCTCTAATACTTGAGGTTTAAAGAATTAGATCCTCTCTGGATGGAACGATTTTATTCACAAACGTATTGATACGAAAACAATGGTGTTGGTAAGCCAGTCAACAGGAGTAAAGTAAATGAATATTTAATTGTGCAGAAGAAGAAGAAGTTCAAAATTTTCGTTTTTTTTAAATGAGATGAAATCTCTCTATTTATAAATAATAAAGGGTAGTGTGAACAAATGCGTATTGAGCCTTATCGGAAAGGTAGCAACTCTTTGGAAAATTCACAACCCTTTAGAAAGGTCACAACCTTTCATAAAAATTGCAACTCTTCCTAAAAGTCACAATTCTTCCTAAAAGTCGCAACTTTTCATAAAAGTCACAACTTTTCATGAAAGGGGAAGGCTAGTTTTGAAAATAAATAAATAAAAATAGAATCCTGATTTGTGGTGGCGCCACATAGGCGGGTCTAGGATTCTCTTTTATATATATATATATATGATCGAACAATTTTTTAAGATGTATTTCAAATTTTTAAAAGTAGCTTTAACCAATTTTTCAAGTAATTATTTTTCTACTCATAAAATATATAATATTTTTTTTAAAATTTAAACATATATCTAAACACAAACTTTAAATTTCATTTCTTTTTTTCTTTCTGCAAATATCTGGGTCACTAGGAATTTCAACATGTCAAAAAAAATTTAAAAGAAAATCTTAAAACAAATCAGCTTATGCTGTACGCCACTAATTGCCACATATCCAGTGAAGAATCACAATTGATACGTTGGGTCGACTCTCACGGGTAAATATACCCGTACCCGTGGGCTCTACACTTTCCCAAAAGCTTCATCCATCTCTCACATGGCGCAT
The DNA here is from genome assembly GCA_029582605.1 of Solanum gracilifrons. Taxonomy (NCBI): domain Eukaryota; kingdom Viridiplantae; phylum Streptophyta; class Magnoliopsida; order Solanales; family Solanaceae; genus Solanum; species Solanum gracilifrons. The sequence continues at coordinate 38,444 of JAJOOH010004459.1, forward strand.
TTATGCTTTCAGGTTCTGTCCACTTCCTTCTTCACTCCCAAACCTCAGGTAAAATCTCGTTCCTTCGCTTGCTACCCTATGATATTTACCAGGTCTGCACCTGTTGTGAAAAAGCTACACTCGATCCTCATACGAATTTCAATTATTAGATTCCAGTGCTGTTGAGTCCCGGCGCTGCTTGCATCAAAAGCATTCATCAATATAGGTATTTGTATCTCAAGGCAATGCAAGACGATAAGTTTTCCACGCCACCGTGCGATGAGTCCAAAGTTAGAGTTCCGCATGTTCTGACGGTTGCGGGGTCCGATTCCGGCGGCGGCGCCGGAATTCAAGCGGATATCAAGGCTTGTGCTGCTCGGGGAGTGTATTGCTCCACTGTGATCACTGCTGTTACTGCTCAAAACACCGTAGGGGTTCAGGTATTAATACTCTCCACGAGGTTACAGTCTGTTGATATTTTGCTATTGTGTTCGCCTTTGTGAATTTTGTTGTGTGGTTTATTCTAGGGTGTGAACATTGTGTCGGAGGATTTTGTGGCAGAGCAGTTGAGGTCGGTCCTTTCCGATATGCCGCCCAATGTTGTAAGTGTATCATGTTAATGTCTTGATGTTAACATCCATTTGATAATTTTATTTTCGGTATAGTATACATTGATTTGAGGAATTGAAGAGTGTAATAGTTCTGGTCATTGATTAGATTATCTATAGTTATAGCCACATGTCAGTCAAGTTATGATACTGCACCAAACCGGAATATGAGTATATTCTTTTTGGAGTATTCATATATTGCTAATTTGATGCTCCTAAGTTTAGATTTCCCGGCACAGGTTCAGTGTTGCTTTACTTTATAGTAGGATTATACTCCCTGTTTCCTTCAAACACTTTGCTTTTAATGTGTCTTTCAGTGTTGCCATTGAAAACTGAATTAATCACTTGTTTCCAGTTGTATAAAACTTACATTGCCACTAGCCCACGACATTGTTACAGGAAATGACATATAAAGAAACTCATAACTACGTACCAATAACTAGTATAGATAGTTTAGGAGGAAAGGTTGGATGGCTGAAAGTAATGTAGATAGACCATCCCTTATAAAGGAAATGATTGGCTAATTTACTGGTTTTTCGAATTATCAGCACAATTTTCTTCAGTGATACATATTGGTCAAATTTCATGCTATTATTGTTTTTCAGTTTTCTTTTTGAAATCCAAATGTCACCATATATGTGAAATTAATACAAAGAATTAATTGTTATTTGGTTCGTGGATACTCAGGGGGATAAAAGAGAGTTCCATGTTTGGTTAGTTTTGGGGACACTGGGATTTGATCCTGGAGGGGATTATTATCATCTTTTATCAAATAATTTAATACCATGTGACAGGCGGGGTAAAATGGTTATTTTAACAACATTAACCTACTTCTATACCCGACTCAAATGCTTTATTCAAGTCTACTCGATTGTATATGTTGCACAACTGTATATACAACCCGATCCAGTATTCAAGCTATACATGGAATGAGTATACCAACATTATTCGGACTAAGCAATCTACAGTTTCCATTAATGTCTCAGTAGTCTATTTTGCGTCACAGCACTAAGATTGTCTTAGGTGAAAACAGGCATGCTTCCGTCAACTGGCATAGTGAAAACCCTCTGTCAAAGTCTGAAGGAATTCCCTGTACAAGGTACACAATATATTTGTTCGGTTTTTGAAATTTCGACGACATTAACTATGTTGCTATCAAATGCTTGAGACAGCCTTGGTGGTTGACCCTGTTATGGTATCCACAAGTGGACATACATTAGCTGGTCCCTCTATTTTGGATAGCTTTAGGTATGTCACCTTGAGAGTGATAGACTCTTTCCATGCCCTCCGTGTAAACTCATATATGGATTTATTGACTAAACAATTTTTTATTGCTAAATCTTCTGCTGCCATATTCATGAAATATAAATCAATCTCTAAACTTCCTATACAGACATGCCATCTATGGTAAATTATCGCATGCTTGGATAGTTGGATTTAGCATGACCATCATTATGTCTTTAATTTACACTGCTTTTGTGATAAATTTTGGAGCACAATATATGAAACTTCATTGATATATGTACTGATGTAATTTTTACATGTATATGCTGTAGTGTCGTGTGAAATCTTCTATGTTTATTCTCTATGTTTCAACTCATTGGATAATCATGTCTAATCATAGCCTTTCATTGATACCAGGGAGGAGCTTCTTCCCATGGCTGATTTAGTGACCCCAAATTTGAAAGAGGCTTCTGCTTTACTAGGCGGTGTGCCATTGGAAACAATTGCCGACATGCGTTCTGCTGCAAAAGCAATACATGACATTGGTCCAAGGTTAATTTTTGAGATTTTTCTTTCAAACAGTGAAATTGATACCTTGACCTGTAGAACTTATCGACAAAGTCCATTGCTAGAAAAATTATTGTGCATAGCTATCACTTACAAGAGAGAACTAAATACCTTTTAAATCATTCAAACCATCATTTGCTTACAATGTAGCACCACGGAGCTAGGATTTTTAATAAGGGGGTTCAAAATTTGAAGAACTAAACACACGAACTAACCGAACGAGGTTCAACATCTACTATATATACATAAAAAAATAATTTTAACCATATATAAATTGTAATATTTTCTGCCGAAGGGGGTTCAGATGAAGCCCCAGAAGACTGGCTCCTCCCCTGGCACCACCCCATATGCATTTCCTCTATGCAAATCCATATAGCCCGTCATTCTCAACCTTGTTTTATTGGTGATATTTTATGTAGAGATGTGATATACACAAATTCTACATTTGGCTTCCACAGAACAGTAATTTGCATATGGGTCTGAGCACCCACACGCTTGCAGTTAGTCTTCATGTTCTGCTATTAACTACAATGGCCAGGGTTCAACAACTGAGCACGCTTCATCCGTGATTGCCGGAAATATGAGGCCCAAGTTGTTGATTCGTCAACCAAAAGCATTATGAATCATTAGAACTATAACGGTATCACCCATTCACATCATCACATGTAGCAGGGAGTTATACACATCTCATATCTGACAGCTGCATGTCTTGAAAATAAAAAACAAAATTTTCACTTTCTCTAACAAGAGAAGACTTCGATGAGATCTTCTGTGAATGGATCTATGCCTACTTCATCTTGCTTGGAGGGAAAATTAACTCGAGAGTGAACTACAACTGAATAAAATAGAATTTGTAGATGTGCTGATTATTTGATAGGCTCACTGTAAATTTATTTTTGCACAGTAGGGTTCCTGGCTTATTTGTAATTATGGTGCTGCCTTAGCTTAGTGGTGATTATATCACATATACATATCTTACCAGCTTAAAAAAAAGAGAAGGAACTTGTAGATGCTTGAAAAAGGAGTTTAGGGGCTCATTTTCTGGGTGCTCTAAACAGAGTTAACTTCAATCCTTCTCCAGCTTCTCCTTGATTTGGGGCTATAAGAGTGGGAGAAGAATGGCCGGCATTTCAAACTACATATTTGAAGGTTTAAAATTGTTTAGTATTCGGCAATAAGAAATAGAATAAAATCCTGCAAAGCTTATGCTGGTTTAGTTCAAGTTTTTTCATATTAGTTCAGAGTGTAGTGCAATTAGGGAAGATCTACAAAAAGTAAAATACAAATTAATGAAATTAGGGAAGATGTGTATTCTCTTCTTTATATTATATGTCACAGTTGAGTCTTTACAGAGGATTTTGTTTTCTGATGTGTTAAAATCTCTTAAATTTTTGGACAGAAATGTACTCGTGAAAGGAGGTGATCTCCCTGCTTCTCTTGATGCTGTAGATGTGTTTTATGATGGTATATCTAGTAATTTCTTGAGATCTTTGGGAATTAGTCAATTAACTGTATGCTTGTTTTTGTTCTTACGTGAAAGCTTTCATGGTTCTTGAATACCTACATGCTCATACATGTTACGGTCTTTTCAATTGATCTTATAGGGAATGATTTCTATGAGTTTCGGTCCTCACGCATAATGACACCAAATACGCATGGAACTGGCTGCACTTTGGCTTCTACTGTTGCAGCTGAACTAGCAAAGGGTTCTCAAATGCTTTCTGCTGTTAAGGTAATTGACTTATTATGCAAGCTGGATATATGTGATTCTATACATTGCTGCAAAGCAGATTGCACATTGGCTCAAGGTTAGGAGTTTATGGTGTAAAGGAACTTGAAAGCTTTGGGATGTATCAGGTCTGTTATGAGCAATAGGCCATCTGGTTGACCAGATAAGAAAATAAAATCCAAACATAAAATTCTGACTAATAATACAACATTTATTTTGCAGCATAAACTCTGCATCAATAGTATTAATTCTGCATAATTAATGGAGTACTACAATTTTAGCTTTTGGTTTGTGACATTAAGCCCGGCACTGTTGCTAATGCCTGCATAACTTGTGTGGGATTCTTTGTATTCTTTTATTTAAAATAAGAATGTATATCTGAACACTAAAATATTCTTAATATAAACTACATAACAATATAGAAACCTCCATTATTATTCGCCTTTTAGAAACCTTATATAATTTTTCACGGCATGACAATCCTTGCACTGTAATTAGTACAAACTAGTCCACGATCCAAACAACCGTTTAAGGTGCAAGTACAAACACCTTACAAACAACGTTCTGTTTTTTTTTTCTGCCCTTCTCCTGTTTGTACCTTTAATGAGGCAGTGCGAGGAGGGGGAAGAGTACATCAAATAACTCTGACATCAGGTAGTCAAAATTCACCCTCCAACCAACCATCTTCCTCTCTTTTAAATAATTGTGGGTCTGTGACAGTCCAAAAGATTATTATTGGATTCTCTGTTGATTATGGAATTTGCTCATTGCTTCATTTGATTCGACTTAATTGCTTTGCCAGGTAGCTAAACGCTATGTTGAAGCAGTTTTGTCTTATAGTAAGAACATTGCCATTGGAGGCGGGTGCCAAGGTCCTATGGATCATCTGTTGAAGCTTAAAAGTAACGTTGAGCGACGACCTTTTGATCCTTGTGATCTCTTTCTCTATGCTGTTACTGACTCAAGGATGAACAAAAAGTGGGGTCGTTCAATAGTTGATGCGGTAAAGGCTGCCATAGAAGGAGGTGCCTCCATTATTCAGCTGAGGTTTGTGGCTTCTTTAAAATTGGTTCACTTTCTTTCCCTCTTTCATTCTTCCTATTGGTTCCTCCGAGTAAAAAAGAACTGAGGATTGTATTTTACTAAACCTAGGGTGGAGAGACCTATAAATATTAGGACTATCACAAGTTCTACATATCAATATTCTGATACAGTAGGATTTCATGCTCAACCAATGTTGGACGGTCCACATCGCACATGCATGGCTGGATAACTGGAGTGTGGATAACATAATACTGGAGGTCCAACACTGAAAAGCATAACAACAGGGATTGATGTGTCTTAAATTTGATACCATGTGAAGAAATTGGCCTTTGGCCCAACTCAACTTTAAAAGCTAGGTCATTCAGGGAGACTTGCCCAAGAGCATTTAAGGAGACCAAGACCCGTTCTCTCTGTCGATGTGTGACTGAACACAGTTACTAATAGCAAATAACGTCTTCTAATAGAACTGACAATAACAATCCAAATGGCTGACTGATTTAAAATTTGCATATTTAGCCTCTTTTGCGGTAGCATCATTAACTATTGACAATATCTCTTCAAACTTGAGAGGCATTTAAGTAATGCACAATGGACTCTAGATCAAATGGCTCTTTTTTTTTTTTAATATATAAAAAAAATGTAAAATCTGCAAGAACTTTCAAAAGTCAGACTTATGGATGTTATAATCTACTCCCTCGTTTCATTTTATATGGCGTAGTTTAACTGAACACGGAACTTATGAATAAAAGAGAGGATACTTTTGAAATAAGAATTGCACCCTTCTCTACATAGTTGCCGCAACTATAGCATTTTATTCTTAGATATCTTACTACCATTTTCAGTAGAATCATTGGATTTCTATTTTGATGTGGACTTCCTTGATTACAACTACAGGGAAAAGGAGGTTGAAACTGGTGATTTTCTGGAAGCAGCAAAAGCTTGTTTAAAAATTTGCCGAGTTCATGGTGTTCCTCTGCTGATTAATGACAGGATTGATGTAGCTCTTGCTAGTGATGCTGATGGTGTTCATATTGGGCAGTCTGACATGCCTGCTCATGTTGCACGGGCTCTTCTTGGGCCTGACAAAATCATTGGTGTATCATGCAAAACACCGGAGCACGCTCAGCAAGCATGGGTAGATGGGGCTGATTACATCGGCTCTGGTGGTGTATATCCAACCAATACCAAAGAGAACAATAAGACAATTGGTTTGGATGGCCTAAAAACTGTTTGTGTGTCTTCCAAATTACCAGTTGTAGCCATTGGCGGCATAGGCATGTCTAATGCTCAGGCTGTAATGCGACTAGGGGTGCCAAACCTGAAAGGCGTTGCTGTTGTATCTGCTTTGTTTGATAGGGAATGTGTTATGACTGAGACCAGAAAGTTACTTGAGGTGCTCAAGGAGTCTACCAAAATAGCAAATTGAAGAAATGCTGGAGATCACCATACATTCTCTTACAGGCAATGCAACCTCGATTTTTGTTACTAAAATATTTCTTGATCAAATTTTTGGAAGTGAACTTTGCGTCTAGAGAAGTTAATCCAGGCACCAGAATCTTGATATCCTTTTGTCAATGCTGTGCTAGAGAGATTTATGATATTTCATTGATCTTCTACAGTAGGAGGTTGAAAATATTGCAAACTCTTGAAGTTTACTGAACGTATTCATTGCCAAGGTTGATGTTTTACTTTGCTTTTCAAGATATTTTTGAAGTCATATGCCTCTCATAGATTTCTGATCTTTGTTATGTTCTTCCTCGCCATTTCAGGTAGATTTTTGTGTTGGTATTAGAGGGTTTCTTATTAGTTCAGTACTTCCGATGGCGTCTTGGAGATATGATTCAAAAATCTTTTTTATTTTTTTGAATTCCGTGTCAAGTCAAAATAAGCAGAGTAAAATGAAGGATTTTACTTGGGGATAAAACACCCTACCTCACCCCACTCACCCAATCACCATGTACAAAGTACTTTCAACTTGCAATGAAAAAGATCAAAAGACACATTTGCTTGAAATAGTTCTAAAATGACTGTTTTATGCGTTTGACCTAAACTTTTGATCATATCTCGTGAACGATTTGCTTATACACATCACATGAAAGTCACTTTTACTCCTTTGTTTGGATAGACAAATGTCATAGGAATTTAAAAGTTTTATTGCCATTTTTATGGTTCAGTCGCAGTCACGTACCAAACAAATGAACAATTTGTAACATCATCCATTTTAAGTGTATTTTTCATAAAGAGAAAACGACCTTTCTTCGTTGCTTTCACGGTGAGAAAATAAAATAAAATTCTACGCTGTCATAATTGCAATTCTGATCCAAGTTGCAATCATACAAAAGAACAAAAACAAGAGCATGTTTGGATTGACTTAAAAAAATACTAGTTTTAAGTTAAAGATAAAAAAATTAAACTTAAATGACTTTTAAGTAAAAGAGACCTACTTTTAGTTTTTAACTTATTTTAATTTATTTTTAACCTTACCAAACACTTCCTAACCTATTTTAAAAACTACTTGTGAATGATTTTAAGTCATCTTTGATTTATTTTAAGTTATTTTTATATTTGCCAAACACTTTCAAAATTCAAAAACTGATTTAAAAATAAGTTTGATCAACTTTTAAACTAATCCAAACACCCGCAATAATAGTATGATAGATTTGGCTCTTTCCTTCCCTACTTCCAACGGAATCTTTGAATAGTAATAAACTAATAAACCAATATATAGAGCCCAAAAAAGCAGCTGTTATACTCCGTCCATATTAATTTCTTTATCATGATTTTCTTTTTAGTTTTTTTTAGAAAAAATCATTTCGTTTTTCCGCAACTCTTTAAACATGATCAAGATCACAAACTTAAAGCATAATTAGATATATTTGACATATCTTTGATTTAAGACCACAAATTCAATTTTATATTGCTTTTTAAAATTTAGTGTGAAGTGAAAACATAACAAATAAGAAGTACTATCAAATATAGAACGTTGAAAAATACAGATGTGACTACTCTTGCAAGTGTCAATTGAGCTGGAATTTCATATTTCTCAACCTTGCTTTCACTCTTTGCTTTTCTAACCTTTTTTTCTTAACAAAAGAACGGCCTGCTTTATTCTAATTTTTACATCTCATATTTTGGATTACTATATCAAATATAGAACATTGCTTGATTATAATCTATATTTAGATGAATCGGTTAAAAGAAGAATTGAAATAATAATTAATTGTGAGGTAGTCCTTCCTTAACTAAATTGATTAATATCATTGCTGTCATTGTCCACATTGAAAAAATATATGATGAATTGGACTCTAAAAACTGTACCATTAGGATTATACATCTTCTCATCTTAATTCTTCATCAACAACAACATACTAGACCCATAAAGTGAGGTCAGAACAGAATGTACGCAGATTATACCTTTACTTCAAAGGTAGTGATGCTCTGAATCCCGTTAACACAAGACTAGAAATTAACTCAATAGTTTAGGTTTTCCCAAACTCATTGTAAGGTTCCAAGTTCAAATCCCAAACACGTTACTTTTACTTTTCTGAATCCACCATGCTTGTCATCCTATGTATGTAAATACTGACAAGTTCAAACATCAACAGTAATAACAAAACCCATAAAAAGCAAATAAGAGTGAAAGACCACAAGGACCATGTATGCAAATTCTCTGCATATATCCAAGATGCATACAACAAAACTTACCGAAGTTTCCTGTTAATTGTAACTCAGGCTCATCTAAGGTTCAACTTCAGTACACCAATGTCTCTGTCTTAAGGAAATATAATTCACAAGCTTCCTTACCTCAAAACTCGAAATTTACAGACTTCTTTTAAGTTCCACACAACAGAAGAAAGAAAATCTTGACACGACCAGGAAATGCCACACTTAATAGCTATAGTTTTCTACAAGCAAATAGGATAAAGTAGGACCAGGTGAAACAACTTTTACACAAACAGGAAATGCCAAAGACATAATAGGCTATATGTGTGTCCACAGTTCTCCACGAGCAAGCAAGATAATTTACGCTTAGGTGAGACGAACTTCCCCTAAGCTTTGGTGTGCTTGTTTCACTTGTTTGTCATATTCGTCTTCTTCTTCTTCATCCTCCTCCTCCTCCACTTCTTCTTCTATATCTCCTTCCTTCTCCTCTTCTTCTTCTTCACCTCCCCAGCCAAAACCTGAGACTGAACGGGAAACTGGAGGAGGGGTCTTTGCCTCTTCCACAATTTTCATGATCTCCTCCACACTCTGAAGCGAAAATGTCGGGTTTTCTTTTCTATAATAAGCTGCCTGTGCTGCTTCTGTCAACTCCCTAGGCAAATTCTTCAAAAACCATGGGTGCGACTTGATTTCTTTGATTGTGATTCTCTGCAAAATAAACCTGCTTATTAGACAAGCCACAATATCCTCCTACTTAAAATATGTTATAACTTCCTCCTTTTTC